>JAPKLX010000129.1:860412-891844 GCA_026898415.1 Leonotis leonurus
CCACTATCTCTATCCTAACACCAATATCCCACTATCTCTATCCTAACACCAATATCCCACTATCTCTATTCTAACACCAATATCCCACTATCTTTATATAGTTGAATTTGTTAACAAAACATACACCACAATTTCACATACTTGTCTATCCACTATCTCTATCCCACTATCTCTCAAAATGAATTTCAATTTGGGTTCTTCATCATCATCTTCTTCATCGGATGATGAAGCAATCATAGCTAACCATTTGAATAATCAAGAAGCAATGTATAGTATTGTCAATAATAACAACATGATAATCGAACATCTTCTTAATCAGCAAAATCAACAATCAACACACGGTGGTTCAATTCCTGGCCACATAGTCATCAACCGTAATCGAGAGGCTGTTGATCGTAGGATGTACAATGATTACTTTGCTAGTAATCCGATGTACAATGAAACTATGTTTCGTAGGAGATTTCGAATGTCTCGCTCATTGTTCGTTCGTATTGTTGACAGAGTCAAAGAACATGATCCGTACTTCCAACAAAGAGCAGATTGTCGAGGAAGACTCGGATTATTGCCCCTACAAAAGATAACAGCAGCATTTCATATACTGGCGTATGGTTCTGCTGCAGATGCCACAGATGAGTATATTAAAATTGGTGAGTCTACTGCTATTGAGAGCATGAAAAGATTTTGTCAAGCAATAATAGAGATATTTTCATGTCAATATTTGAGAACACCAACACCTAATGATATTGTTAGAATTCTCTACATTGCTAAAAAACATGGATTTCCTGGAATGCTAGGCAGTTAAGATTGTATGCATTGGAAATGACAAAATTGTCCTACCGCGTGGGGCGGACAATATTTAGGTCGCAGTGGATCTCCAACAGTTATTCTCGAAGCTGTAGCAGATCACGATCTTTGGATATGGCATGCTTATTTTGGTTTGCCAGGCACCAATAACGATATTAATGTATTAGAATCTTCACATCTTTTTCAAAATTTGACTCAAGGTATTGCTCCTCCAGCTCACTATGTACTTCAAGCAAACGAATATGATATGGGCTATTACTTAGCTGATGTCATATATCCTAAATGGAAGACCATTGTCCAAACGATCAAAGATCCTAGTACTCCGTCTAAAAGGTATTTTGCAATGAAACAAGAATCATGCAGAAAAGATGTAGAGCGTGCATTTGGAGTTCTCTGACAACAATTTGCAATTGTATCACGACCAGCACGTTATTGGAAGAAAGAAGTATTACATGATATTATGACTGCGTGTATAATTTTGCATAACATGATAATCGAGGATGAACGTGATCTCAGTGCTCCAGTTGAAGTTTCAATGGAAACTCCACAAGCAAGAGCTCCACTAACGGTTGAAGAACAAGAAACATTTGTTGATTTATTAGCCAAATACAAAGAGATAAGAGATGATCGTGCTCATTATGAACTTCGAAATGCGTTAGTTGCTCATTTGTGGGAGGAATATACCAATTCCGAAGATTAAGAATTATAATATATTTTTTATTGTTTAAAATTTATGTTAGAGTCTATATTTTAATGTAATTTATTTTATGAATTATGTAATTTTATTTGTTGAGGAAATTATTTTTTTAGTTGTCTTTATTTACATAATAATTAAATTATAAATTAAAATTTTAATTGAAAATTTGAATTAAAAATTTGAATGGATGTAATATGTAATATTGAAAACTATAAAGGTTTGTTTTGCAAAATTATATAAAATGATATGAGAAGAATATATGAAGAATATTCTTTTTGGGTTTGAGTTTGGGTTTATGGTTGGAGATGATTTACTGTTTGATGTGACTGTCACTGCAAAATGGTGTAGAAAATGGTGTGGAGTATTGGAGATGGCCTGAAGTTTTGAAGTTGAAGCTAAGAAAACTCGCCCACTGAAGTCAAGCACTGAAGTTATAAACTGAAATTTTGTCAGCCACTGAGTTACATGCTACACTATAGGCTTTACCACTTTTGGAAAAAATCTCAGTAGGTGAAGCAAGATCTTGTTGCAGAACCAAAAATGGCAAAAAGGACGGCGATTGCAACGGGAAGAATTCAAAAAAAGCTTCCTCTCACAACAGATATATTTCTGAGAGAGCCCTATAAATACTCGGATGCTTCAAACGCTTCAAACACCGGTTACCAAGCTTTCAAACTCACATTCGCTCTATCGCTCTCAAGCTTTCTTCAACACTCAAGCTCTCATAGAACACTCTTGCACTCTAAGTCTACTCTTTTGTGTGTTCTTAACGATATCATTCTGTAACCGAAGAAATAGATCTAGCATAGTCTTAGTCTGTAGCTGGAAGTGATCAGAATTATTGTTCATCTAACCTTCAAATGTTGATCACTGTAAGACATATCTCCAATTATTTGGAAACCCTCGACTCATATCGAGACTTTTGGACGTATGAGTTTTTATCTCCGAACCACGCAAACCAATCACTGTGTCTTTGCTATTTTTACATTCAGTATTTATTCGCTAACCTCTATTGCATTAATTGAATATTGATTAAGTGGAAAGTTAAACAATAACATTAAGTTTTATGACAAACGAGTACACTTAAGATATTAGTCCATCAGTCAAACACTAAGTGTAGAATGAAGGATTGCTATCTAAAGTAATATACTCTACTGAAATTTCCTCCTTTCAGATCTGAGTTTCCACTGAAACTCATTTTAATCTAAAAAAGTTTTAAACTGTTGTATTCCTCCATACACTCAGTATACTCGTTATGGGAGCAACAAAACTAATAGATTTGATTATGAGATATGATGTATGAGAAAAATTAAACTAAGTTCCACCTAAAGTAAGTAAGTGCTAGAATTTTATGCGAGAAAGGAAGAAATTAATTGACATTATTAACAAATTAAACTGTCATGTTGTGATTAAATTTGGGCAAATATAACTATCTCGAGGCAGTTTTTGCTGGGGTTGTCGAATAATTAGCTTCAAATTGAGTGCTCTTCTTGGATCATTCCCATAATGTCATGCACAGTTATGGCTATCTCATTTACTGTTGTCAGATGACATTCATCCTCCACCTGCAATTAATATAAATAATTTAATAATTCTGATCAAAATTACGAAAGAATTAATGGTTAGATGACACTATATGTTTCGCATGCAAGGAAATCGATATATATTGAGGTTCTCACTTCAGTAATTAATTTTTTTAATTTTGCAGTGAGTAATCTTTACAAGTATTTGCTTAACAATTTATCAAAATTTAGGCCTAATTTAGTACACTAGAGATTCTAACGCCCAAATAAAATATTTGCGTGGCTCACATCACATCGATTCTATTCTAAAATTTACTATGTCACGCGTGACGTATGCATTATTATTAATTTATTCAGATCGACATGCTTAATTAACATATATAGTAAGGGACAAAATCGTAACTTCAAAAGTATACCTTAACACTGAAAGAGTAGAGCACAGAGTGATCAACGGTGGTGATGTTGAGATGGAGAATGGTGAGACCTAATGATTGAAATCCAGCCACTAATTTGAGAAGCTGCTTGGGTCTTCTCTTTGTGGATAGCTTGATGTTTGCATGACTCTCCACCATCATCACCTCGATGTCAGCGACACTCGACCCACGCGCCGCCGCGTCCACGGCGGTAGAGATGGTGGTGCTCGGGCTAGTCGAGAATTGTGGGAAGGTAAAGAAATTGGAGAATATGTTGGGTTTTGGGTTTGGTTGTTGTTGATTATTTGCTTCTAGAAATTGGTGGAGTTGTTCGAGTTCCTTTACGAAATTTATCGCCCCTCCAACAGTAGATGCTTGGTCACCCTATATTTATATTTTATTTAAAATTAATTAGCAGGTCAGCATTATTTGAAATATGTACTGGAAAATAAAGCTATATTATATTATAGAGCAATTAAAATGAAATATTGTTTTCATATCCATCATAATGCTGTATATAGCGTAAATATATACATATGCGATAATTAACCCACAAAAAATAACACTTACATGCATGCAAAAAATATTACATGCTATATATGCATATATTGTGAAATCATTCAATCCTCAATTAATAAAAAAGTGGAGGCCAAGTCCAAGCAAGATGTATGGATGATATATTGGTATGTTAATAGAGGAGGAGGATGTGATAGATGTGTGCATATGTGATATACATACATACCCTTTGAGCGTAGGAAGGGGGCATAATAGATCGGAGAAGGGCGAGGTAGTCGTTCATCTGTCTCCGGCGATTTCTCTCCACCGCTATATGAGTCATTCTTTGGTTCTCCATTTCCTCCTTGTTCTTGGGGGGCTTCACGCGCCTCCTCTTGCGCCTGCAGCCCATTGCTGAGTATCCTCCCCCACCACAACTCATGTCCGCCGCCGATGATGAAATGGCGCTTTGATCAACCATTGGTTTCTCTTCTTCTTCTTCAAAGAGGAACGACCCATAATTAACTTCAATAATATTATTATTATTGTTATTGTAGCTGCCATAAGTAAATGGAACTTGCTCATATATCACTGCCTCTAATGCCATCTCTCTCTCTCTCTCTCACACACACAATTAAGCAAGCTCTTTTCTTTTCTTGAATTTCACGGCGGAGTTAGGTGAAGAAGGGAGATAATTTGGGGTTCCATTTAAAGGGGTTGGGTTGAGTACTTGTTGAGCTTTCAATTTGTACAAAAACAAATACAAGTTGCATAAATATTCATATTCTCTACAGCAATTTACACGTGAGGCTTCGTCTTATCTTATGTGTGTCCCTTGGGAGAGAGAAATTATTCTCATGCATTATTATGAATCATTAGAGTTACTTAAAAAATGTGAATATTGATGCTTGATTGCGATCCAAACCCCTAAGCGTGTGGACTATACGTGCCTACTTTCCTATTTATCTAGAAAGATTCATCAAATAATATTATTTTTCTTCGCATATATACAATTTTATCTTGAATAACCATAAAACTGCATCGTTCGTAGTAACTATATAAAATATTCAACAATTCAAGCCTCCCATCAAACCAGTGCACTTCAGCATATTAAAGACATTTCATGGCCCACTATCAGATTCTAATATAAAGTTTATTTTATATTTTTTAGTTTAATTTTATATATGCTAAAAGTTTATCACACTCAAATATGATATATAATTATTTTTTAACATTTAATTTAATTTTTAATTAATTTTTAGGATTGGTAAATGTATAAATAAAGTATATGATTTTTTAAAATTAAATATTTTTAATTAAATATTAATTAAAATTCATTATATATACCATAACACATTTTTATTTTTTAAATATATTAATTAAAATAACAAATTTATTATTAAACGCAGAGTGTGCGAACATATAATTCGAACATTAATGTATCTCATTTACAATAAAGTTTATTAATTGTCATCTTGTGCTAAAAGAACAATTAATTAAATTCTAATTTCATCACACTCTAAAATGAACATAATGCATTAAAAAAAGAGAAGCACAAAGTCGACGTCGGTCAGTAAAAATTGTCGCAGTGCGAGGAAGGAATCCTGTGAAAAAACAAACACACACAAACAAATTTAAATCTGCAAAAATATATCTTATGAAAAAGACCAATATCATTTCCCAATTCAAAAACTTTGTCGTCTATGATTTTTTTTTTCTGTTTTTATAAACGAACATCTGCTTCTTTTTATTTTATTACAACATTTTTGAGATTTTATTGCAACTTTTTTCTTGAATTATTAAACTAGTTTGGAGCAGACAAAGATTTGAACAAAAACATTCTGTTCAAGGGATTATTCTTAATGACATAGTCCTGCCATTTTCTTACATGTGCTTAGGAATTCCTTTTTACAAGATCTGGATTCTGGAATATATTATCCTATTGTACTAGATTATGTAGATCACTGCTAAAGTAATACGAACTCCATTGATATATACACGTATATGCGGGCCTAGGCTTGTCAATGGGTGGGTTTTATCCGGACCGGAACCGGAACCGGAACCGGTCAAAATCCGCTCATTTTAAAGTTATGGTTTCGGTTCCGGTTCTAGACCCGTACAAACCCGCTCATGGTCGGTCCAGACCCGACCCGACCCGTAAGGTACGGTTCCGGTTCTAGTCCGGTCCGGCCCGATCATTTTTTTTCCAATTTTTTTTTCATTTTTTTTTCTTCAATTTTTTTTATCTTAAAAAAAATAATATTTTATTATATCTCCTGTTACGTCCTTAATCGTAAACGAACACTCTATACGTCCTAATTTAATAATAAATGTACCCAAACAATAAACACATATAAGTCGTAAAATAATTATGGTATTTACATGATTTTTTAATAATGATTAAATAAAATAAGAGTGAAGTTTCATTATTAAATATTTTATATTTAATTAATTTATTTATAATCCGGATTCGTTTTAACGAATTGGTGACTAAAATAATTATATAAATAAAACATAGCAAGACCCATGGGTAACCCATACCCAATAATACCCATGGGTATTCTCCCGGACCGGAACCATTAATATTTTAATTAACGGTCCGGGTCCGGGTCCGGGTCCGGATCCGATATTCAACGGTCTGGTTCTGGTTCTAGAACCATATCTAATTTAATGGTTCCGGTTCGGGTTTTACCCACCCATTGACAAGCCTATATATGCTTGTACGTTCTTTTATTCATTTTCTTTTTTTAATTGATGGAAACTATGAATGCTATTTGATAAAAAGGGCCATTTCGCTTGTTACTTAAAAGATTGTTTCTTCAAGAGTAGTTCTAACCCTAGGTCACATGTGTGAGCAGTTTTTTTTTTGGGACAAGCTATGATTTTTTAATAAATATATTGTTGTAACGAGATAAGATTGATTGAGAAAATAAAAAATAAAAGCGTAAAGATGACATAAATTACGTGATTCACCAATTGATTACGTCCACGGGCAGAAATGAGAACAAATTTTATTGAACGGCTAGGTTACAAATACTCAGGGTTTCTCTAGGTCACCTAGGGTTCACCCAGGGTTACAAATATCTAAGCTTACAAATTACATATCTCAAATACCAAATAATTAACGAGGCCCAATACAAATTAAAATTCTAGACATACACATATATATATATATTATGAAATGAGTTAAATAAGAATTACTAATTATTAGGTAGAAATTATGAACTACGGAGAGTGGCCCATTACTTTCACTATGAGGTAATAGGTAAAATTACCAAATTTCAAAAAGTAAAGATAAAAAATATTCATCTAAAAATAAAAGATAAAAACTACCCACTTTTCACGATAACATGAGGAAATGATGTGCTCATGTTATTTTCATAATAACATGAGAAATTTTCTCATGTGCTTATGTTATTCAAACTATTTTATAAAATAAAATACATGAGCACATGAGAAAATTGATCATGTGTTCATATAAAATGTAATTTTTATCTTTTATTTTTAGATGAGTATTTTTTATCTTTAACTTATTAAAATATGTATTTTAGCTTTTACCCCGTTCACTATTTAGATTAACGGTGTATCAAAAGGATGATTGATTGACTAAATATACAAATCCTTGTAAATTAATATAATACTCTCGTGTAAAGTGGAGTGGTCGATGCCCTTAGCAAAAATAAATACTCACTTCTAATGGAATGGCGATTTCAAATGTAACTTCGATTTCTAATTATATAACAAATCAAACAAATAAATGAAATAAAATAAAAAATGATCATTTCATTATTCATTTCATCCTAACAATCGCCCATAAAAGAATACTTAAGAATTAAGTGGTTATGTTGTGCTCCATTACTGGTGAGGAAAGTGTAGCACCTTTTTGATTCACGCACTAAACATAATTGATTTTTCCTTAACTCACTTTTTTTTTCCTTTTATGTGTGGAAATATATATATGCACATATCTACAATGCCGCTTTTACAATAGCATCACAAGTTAAGTAACCAAAATTATAAAAATTAATAATTAAAAATTAAAGAAAAAGATAAATCGTTATTTAACTTATTTGGATCAAACCAACATAATTTTTGTTTCTCAAATTAACAGAATCACAGAGAATAAATAATTAAGTTGGTGACAAAATTGCCTAACATGACGAGTTGAAATCGAAAAAACAAATAAATTAATTTGTTCTTAAAATTAATTTTTTATATGATTTAAATTAATTTGCAGTATTGATTGGATTTTAAATAAAGTCGTGATTTAGAATATTTTTAGAATATAAAAAAAATCCTGTTGAATTTATGTTATCCTTACAAGATTTTTATTATAGAACTAGTATGTTTGGTTACACATACCTCGAAACACAATACGGCCGTTTTCTCTTTCCTTGTGATTTGATAATTAGATGAAACATAATTAATATCTTATCTGATTTCACTTGTACATTTGGCTATGCACATAAGAAAGAAAAGCTGAATAATAAGCAAAAATCCACATAAATTCTTATTTTCTTTCTTATGTGCGTAGTCAAATGTACAAGTGAGATCAATATTGATTATTGATTTTAATTTTTTAAACTTTCATCTAATTATCAAGTCTTAGATCTTGATAAGTACTGTTAAATGCTAGAGTATCTTATAATACATGGATGCAAGATATCTCATACATATATTCCTTACTAATTTCCTTTTTTTTTTTGGTGTAACCACCTATATTGTTAAAGACTAATCATGTTATTAGGTTGCATTTACTAATTTAATTCCAAGAGTAGACCAAAGACTCAAATTTAGGACCACACTTAAATTAGGAACACTAATATTTATCAAGATTATTATGGCCAATTACATGTATAATCGTGATAAGTTGAACCTCTTTCTTACCATATTCATAAATATTAAAATGTTATTGCAAGATTTTTCAACTCGGTTCAAAAGATATTGCTAGTTTGTTACTATCAAAAAGTATTGAATTCAATCTACACACATGTAGTGCATCTGATCACATATTTTGGACATCAACAATTTCTCCGATACTAATTAGTTTTACTAACCCAATAGTTAAATAAACCATGACGTGATCATCTACGTCACTACGCTCAAATATTATACCAGCAAGTTGTAAATGTTGAAGGTATTTTAAAAGAGGAATTTTACAATTAATTTCAATAATTTGTCATCTGTGCAATCGATCAATATATAATTTAATATGTACTCATTAATGTTCTATTCAAGGAAATCAAAAATATAAAAAAAAAATATTGTTTTTTACTATAACCTATATATCGGGATTAGTACATTCATTACTCCCTCCATTTTCTCATATTTTTCCTAGTTAGTTTAATTACACGTACTAATAAAATATTACATTTACATATATAACTTTATCTATTTATTTTATAAACTCCATTTTTTATGTGTCCTATTTAGTTTAATTACACGTACCAATGAAATATTACATTATAAATTTATCAATTTATTTTATTTACGCTTTTATCAATACACTCATACACTATTTTTATATTATAAAAATATTAAATAATAATGAAATGAGAAGAATGTTATTATATTTTTAATCTAAATTTTTAAAATGAGATATATATTAAAAAATAAATTATAAATTAAAATAGAACACTTATAGAAAAATTAGAAGAAATAGTATAAAATTAGGACACTTAAATTTCAAAAAGTATTAAATAATAGTTAAAATTTTGTCATAAATTAACTTCAAAATTTTAAAATATGACATCTAATTAAAAAACTAGAAAAGAGTAACATAGGGCATTTAAAAAAATTGGAAGGAGCAAATGTTTAGAGTTCATACCAGATTCTCAATTAATACTAAAAATATTATTGGTGTATGCGTTTTATCCAATTATCTCATATCGTCATGAAAAATATATTCAAAAATAAAATAATTTTTACATATCCAAACCTAACTAGCAATTAGAAGTTCAAAAAAAAAATTTCGTAGGGTCGGAGCCAGACTGTCATCGAATCGTAATCATTCATGAGGATTCGGTTCCGAATCTCAACCGTGTAGGAAACAATTTGTTTTTGAACCGTACTCGTGTAGAAAACGGTTCAGTTTCGATTACAAATGTTCTGACTCTTGAACATTTATTATAATAGGTTTTTCAATCTCCAATTCAATTTTCACTCTTATATTATATAGAATAATTTTTTATAACTCATAAAATTATATTTTAACTTGTAAATTGATATAAAAATACACCTTTTAAAGACAAACCTAAAAGAACCGACGATTCGAAATCAAGATTGTCGAAAATCGAAACCGTTTTGAACGATTCTGATTTTGAATCGTTAACTATTATAACCACGATTCGGTTACGATTTTGAAATAATGGAATCTTTAACAACCAATACATGAGCTATCGTTGGAACCATAATGTAACGATAAACACCCTACATTGACAACAATGTGAATGTATCCCTACATTTCGTTGTTCAAAATATTCGGCGCTAATTAAAGCTATATAATAATACATAGTTGGATTAATGCTTCAAATAATTATTATTAAGACTACTAAAGATAGTCCAACTAAACTAAGTATCACAAAAAAATGGTAGACCCACTAAGTTGTTAACAATTTTTAAAGTGTTAAAATTATTCTATGCAAGATAATTCCAAACTTAATGTTGTAGCAGTTGACAAGTTACGCCAGCTAAATTTTCACATTCCCAGACAACTTGAAATTTGTATTGTTACTTGCATATTATGAATATCTAATAGATAGATGTATGTAAGAAAATGTTATCTAACTGAAATTTTCAGACACAAAATTAGATGACGAAAAACACAGACCCTTTACGTGGTTCGATCAAAACAAGGTTATGTTTGCTGGAGAAATCGAAGAACAACTCATTAATCATAATATATAGAGTTACAAATATTACATATAAGAATAATTAAGATATTTTCTCTTAATTTTTACTTCTCATGTATATATTTCTCTATATCACTCTATGAATACTAGAATTTACATAATGATTACAATTATTGTGTGTTAGTATTACAATCGTGTGCAACAATGAGCTGCATGTACAATTGAAGATATAATAGGTCATAAGAACATTTAACATAACAAGATATGATTGTTCGAATAATTGTATCTTACTGAATAACTGCTTAGCATGTTAGTTACCAGCAGATGATCCAGATCTATATATCAACTTGCCTGGATGGCACAATATCTTATTAGCTTTGAGTTGACATGCTCCGAAATGATATGCTCTTTAGTCTATCTCTTCATATTCACCCGATTAATGTTAATTCCAGTTCGATACCATCAAGTGACCTGATAAGCACCCGATCGACAAATTGATCTGCTTAACTAACGCAACTCATTGCCAAAGACCAACTTACCTGCCAGTGCATGCATATGATCACAATTTAAGAAAAAAAAATGAACCATATCAAAAAAGTACAAAATAATGTGAGAAAAATGCTCAAATACTCCTGGGCCAAATTTGCATTTTTCGCATGCATAACTTTTCAAATGATGTATTTACAACACTAACTCCTCACTTTTAATAATTACAATCTTAGTATCCCCAACTTTTCCATCAAATTTTATCTATGCATGATTACTTCTAGTGAAAGCAACTGATGTTATTTTTTGTCTATTTATGCAGGTCTTTCTAAATAATATAACTGTAGCAATATATTGTAAATTGGAAATTCGTCACAATACTAACAATTATTGAACAAGTCTAAATATTTTTTCAAGTCTTGAGACATGGACTCGCACTTAGGCTAATTATTGTGAAAAATACTTTGATGATGTCTATTGTTGGTTAAAAGCCTCTTAAAGATATTATTATATTATATTATAATTCTTGTCTTTTGCTCAACCTTCATCTAACTAGAGTTCTTTATATTATAGTTAATTAATTAATATATAGATCTTTCTATATATAGATAGATAAAATTATTATAATAAATAAAAATAGCAATTTTTGTTCTCTTCGTGTCAATACAACTTTGGTGTGGCTTACAGTAATAAATAATATTTCATCTAACGTTCATCTTTAATTTTTTTAAAAATTAAGCAAGCAAAAGACATTGATAAATAGGTGAGATTAATATAAACCGAATCTCCAATTAGAATTTAATTTGTAATAACTAAATAATCCACGTACAATTGGACACGTTAAACATGCCCATTAGGTAGATGAGCGAAACTACATATCTTCTCTAAAGTAATTGTAAGTTATTTAGTAATATTATCATAGCTGTATCTTATGAGATACTTATGGCAAGAAAATTCGGAAAAAACCTTCAAGTTTATATATATATATATATATATGCCAAAACGAAAAACATACATATACATTGGGATGTAATCCAATCAAAATGACTCAAATAATGGCAGGCTCGAATTCAGCTTGTTTGAAAATTTGAAGGCTCGAGCTCGATTCGAGCTCAGTTCGAGTTTTAAAAACAAAGCTTGAGTTCGGTTCCATAAATAAAAATCAAGCTCGAATTTAATTCAAGTATTATTCAATTTAATAGTAAATTTGAACTCGAACTCGAACTCGTTAAAAAACTCATTTATTATTATTTTGTTAATATATATATATATATATATATATATATATATACTTATAATATTTCCAAGAAAAAAAGTTTTCTCTTGCATCATCAACATACATTTCTTAGTTGCATTTTAAGAGCATTGTTTGATCGTTTCTTAAACTTTGCCAAATTCACCTAAGCTTTATAAGCTTGTGATGCTATTATTCTAAATGAAAAAAATCATTTTATCTAATTTGGAGAGAATAATATGTCAGACTGTGAACTCTATCCAGCGCATATTTCACTTTGCGGAAAGATGTATTTCTCCACTCAACTTTTTCAAATTTGTATATATTTCAATTTTAATTTTATTGTAATTTTAATCTTCTACTTTATTCAATTCATATTGTAATGTCTAAAACATTGATCTTTTTCTAACACATAATTTGTTTGTCGACATCTTTTTTGTTTAATTATTATTTTGTCTCATAGTTAATTCTATAATGAGCAAACCGTTGATTGCGGACCAAATATTATTGTGTACGGACCCATGCCAAATCTCTCTCAAGTTGGAAACGAGTTGGGGCCCATCATTTTATATTTATGAAATTAATTTTCTCTCAATGTCATTCAGAATACCTACTATATTATATTCCCTCCCACTTATTTTATTTGACATATTTTATTATTATAATATACTCATATAAATATAAAATTATATGTAATAGAATAAAATATTCTAAGGTAATATTTGGAAAGAGAGAAAAATTAGAGATTGCAAAATAAAGAAGATTACAGTGGTGCTAGTAATTCTATTCTAATACAAAGTAAAATAAAATATTGGAATAATATGAAGCTGAGTCAAGAAAAAAGTTCTCTTTTTAGATAATAAAGAGTTATCTTCACCTCCAATTTATCGATAAGGTAACTCCACCTTATTAAATACATGATGAATGTTGGTTTTATAACCAATATGAGACAAGTGTTCCTCCCTATACATAGCTCCAAAAACACATAACTTCATTTTTTTAAGTGACTCACTTTATAGTATTATTTCTCACTCATCGGGAATCAGTTTAGAGAAACTAAATATATCACGATCATCTACTCGAAACGTAGATCGACCACAGACCATTTAATTTTCTTAAATTAAATGTCACATCACTTAAAAACGTGATCAAACTTTATCGACCACTATATATATACTTATAAATAAACATATATATTTAAAGCGATTCCTATAAAAACGTGTCAAGTAAACTGGACCGAGGTAGTATATTTTATTTAATGTGACGTGTAATATATATTCTAATTTTATGAACAGTTTCGACTTATCTTTAAAGTGAAGCTCAGTGAAATTAACTCTGAATGCTTGTTACAAAAATGGCTATATATTGTTATAAAATTCTTGAATTACCTTAACATTTTTTTAAGGGGAAATGATTTTAAAATACACCAACTATAGTCATTTTCTTAATTTTAACACGAACTATTAGACATTTTTATAAATACACGAACTTTATCATTTACTTAATTTTTGACATAAAGTTGACTTTACACAAAAATCGAAACTGACATGGCACAACTTATCTGACGTGGATTTTTTAAATTATTTAAAATACATGAACTTTTAATGTTATATTAATTTTAACATGAACTTTAGTACTTACTCAATTTTTGACATAAAGTTGATTTTACACAAACTCAGGACTTATGACAATTTTAACATGGACTTTAGTACTTACTCAATTTTTGACATAAAATTGATTTCACACAAAATCGGGACTTATGAAGTGAATGTTAAATTATTAATATTTTTGCTTCACTTCAATTATTAATTATTTAGCATTTAAGAATATATCCTATTCACGATTATTAAATACAAATCGAATATTTTACGGCACCGTATTACACTTCTGCTGCCCCAGCGTCTGCCTCAACTTTCCGTGCACGTCCCTGCGCGATTACAGCGCCGCCGCATAGGGTTGTAAACGAATCAAATCAAATCAAATATTTTATATTAAAATTTGATTTGTTTTCGATTCGATGTAGATATTCGAATTATTCGATTCGATTCAAATATTTGTTTTTTTATAAATATTTATATTTGATTTAAAATCCACGTCATAAGTCCCGATTTTGAGTAAAATCAACTTTATGTCAAAAATTAATATAACGTTAAAAGTTCATGGATTTTAAATAATTCAAAAAATCCACGTCAGATAAGTTGTGCAATGTCAGTTTCGATTTTTGTGTAAAGTCAATGTTATGTCAAAAATTGAGTAAGTGATAAAGTTCGTGTATTTATATAAATATTTAATAATTCGTATTAAAATTAAGAAAATAACAATAGTTAGTGTATTTTAAAATCATTTCCTCTTTTTTTAATGTTGTGCGGAGTATTTTATTTATCCATTGTTTTTGTTTATGTATCTTACCTTTCTAAATTATTTAATATTATGCTTCTACATCTACTCAATATTTTTGGAAAAACATTACTCCATTTGATAAGCTGACCAAGTCTTCTTCCATTATTTGTGTCTCAGTTAATAATATCATAATAGCAAACATATATATACTTTATTAATAATCTTTAAATTACGAACGAGACTTTCTTTAAGTCTTATGACGTAGCCGAGTCAAAAGGTTTCATTAATTAAATGTGAAACTCTATATATATACATATATGAAGAATAATGAGGAATAATATTAATTAATTTCCCAACAAAAGTATAATCGATTATAATATGTATAACTAGCAAAACTTCTCAAGTCTACTTATTGTAAGTTGTAACACAAAAAACACACAAATTTTAGTGGTTAGAGCGTTGCGGGGATGACGTAAAATTAGGGAGTTTTGGACCCTTTGGTTCCTTTATAATGGACAAGTAAGTATCAATTGCAATATTCTTAGTAATAGTTGGATCCAACTACAATTTGGCATATATATATATATATATATATATATATATATATATATATTTTAATCACCAAAGGATTAATTGCGCGTCTTCCATAATATATAAATTATATTTGGAATAGGGCAAAAGATAGGAATGAGTATAGGGAATTTATCGCCGGCAAGAACAAATTAATATGAGCAAATTAACAATCAAGTACAACATTATTGTCTTATACAATAAATTTCATTCCTGATTACGTGGATCATAGATTATAAGATTTTTTAGATCTGCTGAATTCATCACTTGTGATACTCTACACATAATACAATGAATATATTATAATTATACATGAGAAATTATTGCAAACAACCTAGCTAGCTAGCCTAGCAAATTTGAAGAATGTAAATATTATTAACTAGTGTAGCAACTTGCATATATCATATAAAAAATAAATATTTCACACAACAGCATAGATAATTTATAATCTATAGTCAGATAATGCATACATTTTATAATTCAGTAATGACAAATTTGTACATTATACAAAAAATGACGGTTTAGATTTGTTTTCGAGAAAGGCAATCCATTACTTTGAACTAATAAAAATTTGAGTAACATATAAGATAAGAATGATGTCACGTTAATGATATAACAAAACACATAGGTTAACTTTATTTATTATAGGGCATAGGTACGTATATAATTACAAAATTAATATATTCCAAAATTGACGTAAAATAATTATTGGCAATATGTGGACAAGTGTTTGATCACATGAAAACTAATCGTTAATGGTATCCAATTAAAAATATAATTTTATATGGTGAAGAAGGTGCGTGGTATATAATGGTATCATGCTGCAAAATAGAGATGGAGTCCATGCAAGTTAAAATGGATATATTTTGATTTTGAATAAAGACATGCATGTATATATCAGTTCAGAAAACATCACCAGCTGCATGTGAACAAGTAATTAATTAAAAATCTTTGTTAATTAAAATTGTGTGCTCAAAACCGCAAACGTACCGTGAGTCTTCAAATTCAGTGAATACCCACCAATCACTCCCGGTTTTCTATATTTTATAATATCTAGCAAAAAGTAAAATATTACAAGAAAAATTAAGTTAAAATAATTTCGCCTATTCATAAAAAAATATTCTTTTTTTTTAGATTTGCAGTGTCTATCTTAATTTTAAATCAAATAAATTAATATTTTTATTTTCATTTTTATTGTAAAAATAACTAATTCTTTTTAGAATCTAGTTTTTACCCTAATTTTAAAATTCACCAAAAGTTTATATTAAATTATCGCAAGAGGACAAGATCTGTTGTAAACTGATTAGCTGATTCAATGTCAAATCTAAAAAAAAAACTTAGTAGTGTCTAAAACTAATCACAGCAATCACAGCACACAATGACACAACCAAAATATTCTAAACACTCTAAACCAATAATTGAAAAGATTTATACACTACGAATAATGTAAAGACAAATGAATATAAAAATACCAATAAATAACTCTCGTATTCTAGGTCATGCAACCACTAACTTTCATATTCACGATTAAAAAAGAACATATATCCTCAATAATTGAACCTTCAAAACAATCACACACACTCAATTATCTTAATCACGATAATTTGCATAGCAGATTAATTAATAATTCTCGTATTCATAACTAACTCATAACTCTTCTATTACAAATTATGCAACTGATAACTTTCATATTCACGATCAAACAAGAACATATAAAAAGAAAATAACGAGTAATCAATTCATATATTTCCTATGAGAACTGACTTCAGCTAAATCATGATTCACAAAAAAGTTATCTCTTAACTTGTTCTATTATTAAGAAATTCAATAATAATTAATTATTTGAATTAAAGAAACCAAAAATTAAGTTATATGCACATATAAATTATCATGAAACTTAATTTTGTATATATTAATTTAGCAAAATCTTTAAAAAAAAAGGTAAATTGCAAGAATAATTTATATAAATCAACAAAAAGTGACTACAATTTCTTTTTTAAAAAAAGAAAAATAAAATAATGAGAAAAGGCTAGTAAACCAACACATTTATTACATTTACTATTTTATTTTATTTTTCTATGTTGACATCTTGGTCCCGAAACGAGTATACTGAGTGTATGAGGGGGAAGGGGGAATACACCAGTTTTTGATTTTTCAAGTTAAAAGCTTTAGTGAGCTCCTGAACTGAAGGGAGATAGCTTCAGTGAGAGTTGATACTTTAGATAGCAATCCTTCAGTCTACACTTAATGTTGGACTGATGGACTAATATCTTAAGTGTACGTGCGGAAGTGGTGGTTTTAAATCTTACTCGTTTGTTTAGAAAACTTAATGCCTTAAGTTCACTTTTCTTTTAATCAATATTCAGTATGCAATATGATAATAAAATATATAAAATGAAGGTTTGGTTTGCGTGGTTCGAAGATAAAAACTCCTACGTCCACGAGTTCTCGATGTTAATCGAGGGTTTCAAAGTTAATGGAGATTGTCTTACATTGATCAATCCTTAAGGATTAGATGGACAAGAAATGTCGGATCACTCTTCGGTTAAAAATAGAATCGCTACTTAAGAACACTAGAAAGATAAATCTGAAAGCCTTGAGTGTTCTTGAACTTGAGAGTTGTGAAAGTTGAGAGCGAGATAGCGATTGTGTATTTTTTTTAATGTAAGGTAACCGGTTTTTTGAAGCGTTTGAAGCAGCGGGGTATATATAGGTCTCTCATAGAATGTATACGTTGTGAGATAGAGCACCATTTGAATTTTTCCGTTGGAGTCGTGGTCCTTTTTGCCATTTTTGGTGTCTACAACAAGATTCAGTTTCACCTACTGAGATCTTTTCCCAAAGTGGTAACTCCTATAGAGTAGCTTGGAACTCAGTGGAGAATCTTCAGATATGACTTCTGATGCAGAGCTTTAGATTGAACTTCAGTGGCAAAGAACCTTTGCTTCAAGTTGGCTTCAACTTCAAAACTTCAGGCCATAGTTCAAGAGGCATGGTCCTTCAGTTTTGGGACGTAACCTGAATTCTAAGATGAACTTCAGTTACTGACTTCAGTCTTTAGTCTTGTGTCTTCAGTTTGTATCTGTAAACTGAACTCCTTAACAAGTGAGTTCTAAAATAAGACTAAGACTTCAGTTTTTGGGCTTAATACATCTTTCAGTGGAGGTTTTGGAATCTGAATCAAAACACTTATAAATATTTCCCAACAATTTCCCCCTTTTTGATGATGCCAAAACCTAACCTGAAAACATCTATCTAAGATAAAGAATTCCCCCTAAACTAGAGAACACCTAATCTATAAGATGAGATGAGTTAGTTAAACAATTAATATCAAACCAAAAAAAATAATCAGAGCCTGGACAACTAGAATATTGCATCAGGTTGAGATAAAGAGATAGACAAAATATGTATTTCATTCATATGGACATTCATTACAAAGTTGTTCAGAAAGTAGAATGAAATACAACAAAAAGCTTAAGAAGCTGCTCTTTTCTTTTCTTCTCTTGTTTTCTGAACCATTTCCATCTGAGCTTCAGAAGAGATAGCATTGAACATCAGGTATGTGTCATCTCGAAGCTTTCTATATGGTCCTTTCAGATCCAAAGATAAGCCTAATACTTGAGCAGCAATTATAGCTTCAGATTCTATTGGCTTTTTATCAACAAAGGGGCCTCCAGGAAGAGTTGGTTTATCAAATTATTTCCTGGGAGGAGCAATGATAGTGACTTCAGATTTTGCAGCATCTTCTCTTATCATTTTGATGAAGTCAGTATCTGGATAATCGTCCAAAAAATTTTGAAACAGCTTATCTCGATCAGTTTCTCCGTAGGCTCCATAGATGGTCCAGTGATCGAGCATTTTTATAAAGTCATCCTTCAGATCTTCCCATTCATCATTCAAGACTGGGCGAACCCATGAGTCAGTGTGAGGGCGCGTGGGAGGATCAGCTTGACTGGTTCTCTTCTTCTTTCCTTGTAATATGAGAATGTAGAGATTTGATGCTCGTTGCATATCAGTTCTTCTCCTTTCAGCTTGTTGAGCATCATGAATCTCTTTAATCATAAGAAGCTTTTCTTTTTCTTTAGGAGTGATCTTAATATGGATAGTAATAGGTGTTTCAACAGTATCTGAGACATGGCTCATTTCACCAGCATATATGTCATCTTCATTGAGATCAGCATCTTCAGGAATGACAAAAAGTGCATCTTTTCCTTTAGGCAAAAGTGGATCACGAAGAGAAGATGGTGATTCAGTAGGAACTTCAGTCGTGAAGACTTCTTTGTAGGTTGGAGTAGGAATAATTGCTTTAACATCAATTGATCCAGTAGTAGGAGCAGCATCAGTGGAGAAAGACTTAGTGGCATCAAAATTTGTACCCACTTCATTGTCTTGAAGGTTAGGAGCTTCAGCAGATGGAGGAGGTTGAGATATAGGTGGAGGACGAGGTTCAGTAGCCGCAACAACATGGGCTGGATCTTCAGTGGCAGCAGGGGCACCTGAAGGTATGGAACCTGAGTTTCCATCCTCGCCATTATCATTATCGTCATTGTCATCATCATCTCCTTCTTTTTCGGATAGTTCGATTTCTGGGGAGTCTTCCTTGTCTTCATTCTCCTTGTCATTTTCATCCATTTGCACAATGTCATCAATAGAGATGTTTTCAGTGCGAGGCAAGCGTATTTCTTCCCCCTTTTTGGCAGCATCAAGGGAAGAAGATAAGTATTGATCTGCATGCCAGTAAAGATCTTGAACATTTGGAAACTCCATGTCAAAATTGTTGTTTTGAGAGATATTGTTGCAAAAGGCTTCAATGTGAGTAAGCCTGGCACGGCAGTGAGCGATAGCGACATCTACTTTGGCTTCAGTGCGGAGGGCAGTCATATCTTGGACGAATGCATCAAATTCAGTACGGAGAGAAATAGTTTTGGAGCGTTTGCTATTGCACGAACGGATGACATCCTTAAGTTTGTTTGAAGAGGGGTGATGTGCTTGAATCTCCTTCTGCACATATTCTTGGAGAGCAGCAAACTTGGCAGTAAGAGATTCCTCAAGTTTGACATAAATGTTAGCATCAGAGTGAGCCTGGATGGCGTCGTTCAGTTTGGACTAAAGACTCTGATTTTCAGTGACTAGTGCATCAATAGATTTTTGAAGATCTGCAACGTGACCTTCAAGTTTCTTTGTATAAGATGCCTGCATGGCGTTGATCAGTGAGGATGTGGTGTTAGTCAAGCGGGTGCTCTCAGCATCAGAATGCTTCTTGAGCTCGGTAACTGTGGCTTGATAAATGGAGCAATGGGCACTCAGTAGTATCCCTTCAGAGGAAAGGGCTTCAGGAAAAGATGTAGCCGGGAAAACTGAAGAGATGGACACAAGGGCCGAAGAAGATGGAGCAGTAGTAGAGGTAGGAACAATATTAGAAGAAGAAACACGGCGCGTATAGGAACATCCAGCTGCAGCTTCGGTAATTGCAAGCTGTTCTTCAATGTATGCCTCTGCATGTAGAAATGCGTCCTGGGCATTAAGAAACTGAAAACACACTTGGAGTTTAGCTTCTTCTTGCAATATGGCGCTCATGCCAGAAATCTCGAGTTTATACTCCAGAGCAGTGGAGTCATTGAATCTGTATGCCCGCCATGTCCAGAAGCGTTGGCATAGATTTGAGAGAGAGGGATGATTAAAGAGTTCTGGAAAAGAGTTGGTCAGGAATTGAACTGATTTGAGTTCAAGGTTGTTGAGAAAAAGTTGGGCTGGTGAGGAAAGCACAAGGGCTTGAGTTTCAGTGGGAGTGGAAGTGGAGGTGTGGGTGTGGGTATCGGATCTGAGAATTTCAGGTTGAGGAGTGGGTTCAGTTGGTTGAATTGATTGAGATTGACGAGTAGGAGGTGTAGGCTTGAGTGGCTGGGATTTGGATTTGGGTTTGGATGGGGGTTTGCTCTGAGCAGGTTTAGGTGGGAGTTGAGACTCAGTAGAAGGTTTGGAAGAAGTAGAGGTAGGCTGAGTCTGAGATGAGGGTTTAGTAGAGGGTTTGGTGGGTGAGATGTCAGTGGATTTGGCTTTAGGTGGAAGTGGTTTGGTGGTAGGATGGATAGGGTGAGAACGGGGCATAAGGGATCGGAGTCCAGAGGAGGGATCAACTATGGTTATGGGTAGGGGATTGGCAATGTCAGTGAAGGAAGGAGAGGGTTGAGAAACAGGACGGCGAGGACGCTTGGACAATTGATATTGGTCGAGTTCATCCTCATCAGTGAGGGAATCAGTGGTGTCCTCGGGTTGGGTAGGTTGAGGTTTGGATTGCTCTCTCACTGAAGTCTTGAGCTTCAGTAGCCTTGATGGGTGCTTGGCAGGGTTCCGCTTCCTCTTGACAACTTTTGGAAGGGAATGAGGTGGAATTTCAGTAACAGCCTCAGCCTCAGCTTCGGCGTCATCATAATCTTCCACCGCATGGATGGGATCTTCTTCTCGTTCTCCAGCCTGAGCCTGCCTTTCAGACTCCATCTGAAGGGCCTTGACTCTTCCGAACATGCATGAGAACACGTCTAGCTCAGTGCCAAATAACCATCTTTCATCATACGACACGTGGGTGGAGAAAGCAGTCTAAGCGTGCTGATAAGATTCTTCAATCAATACGAACACTTTTGTCACCAAGTTCAAAGTATCAGTCCTTGTCATGGTGACACCATTAAGGGCTTCCTTCAGTTTATTTACTTCTCCCATTAGCAAATCTTCCATTACGGCAACCCAGTTGGAGCCATCAGTCTCGTAAATGCTCCTCATCAAACTGAGTTTCTGCCAACTTAATTGCTCATGGAAAACTTTTTCCCGAGCAGACACACCTGGACCATATCCAGAAGAATTCTGAATTCAGGGCGTAGAAGCCCTTTGTTGTTGTTGGTAGTACTGAAGGGACGGGGTGGGTCTTCAGCTTGAATCTCATCGAAAAAGGCTTGGATCTCACCCTTATACTTCAGATGCTGGTTAGGATTCTTAGTGCCTTTGTTGCGAAGTTTGAAAACAGACTGAAGCAGTTCAGTCACGTTGAAGTTCAGTTTGTCCTTCCTTGTGGCTCCAGAAACTCCTTCATGAACATAGAGTTCAAGAGAAGACACCAGTTGATCTCCATCATAGCCCAAATTGGCATAGAATTGAATAACCTGATCAGGATACAAGTTCTTTGGGCGAAGAGATGTGAGTGTCTCAACTCCAATAGCTTTCACTAGATCAAACATGATCCTGGGTTGATCGATATCAGTCTTGGGTATAGACTGCAGTGGGCTCAGCAAATAGACGAGTGCGGAGTTGAGCCATGGTCATTGCGGGTCCGAGAACAGCTTTCTTGCCCATGGTGTTGATAACTGTTTGAAAATCAAAAATACAGATTAGGTTTCTAAAATCAAAGTAATCAGATAATAGAGAGCAAGTATGCATAAAGTAAGAAGGCATACATTAAGTGATTGGAAACTGAGAAATAGATTATCAACAAGCAAGAATGCTAATACGCAATGCACAACAAAAGATTTGGGAAAGATTTCAGCGAAAGGCTTTAAGTGTAGCAGATTGTGAAAGGTTTGATCGATCAGAGAAGAAAGGTTTTTATAGAGAGATGAACTGTTAAATCTTCCTCCGAGAAATGAGAAATCAACGGTTAGGGAAAGGCCACGCGACTGAGTCGTTGTCTGGGCAGGAAAGTGTATAGCGGTGAGAATCACGCGCGATGGTTTGACTTTCGAGAGTATAAAGCACTGTTGCTTTTACTGTGTATGTCAGAAAGTGATGATAGAAAAGGTAAAGCGTATCACAAAAGAGTTATGGTACTGCGGTACGATGAGAAGTAAATTACGAGAATAGTATTCACTAAAATCAGAAGTAAAATACTTAGAGAAATAAATAAAACAATAAATGTCAAGTGTAGAACTTCAGTTTGTGATACTAGCAACTGAGTTACTCCCTTTAGTAATATCATTCAGATTTTGTAGCTGATCTGAAGTCTTCAGATTTTCACCATTTTCTTTATGTAAGTGGGTAGTCCTTCAGTAGATAACTCAGTGTGAGTACTTCGTGACTTCAGTGACCTGCATGGTTAGTTCAATATATAGTTTGAAATGTGTGATAGTTTGATGTATGAGATAACTATGTAGAGTTACTCAGGGTGCATCCATCACATTATTTTATGTCTTGTTGAGATCGGGACTTCAGTACATTAAGGGCACTGAGTCAGGGATCTTTAAGACAACAGGTAGCTAGATAGGAGTTTAGAAATGTACCTTCAGTGAATACCTTTAGGAGAGGTCTGGATTCAGTAAACCAAGTTTTCCACTTAGCATCTTGAACCTAGCTTCTTCCAGTGGCTTTGTGAGAATATCTGCTCTTTGAATGTCACTGTGAATCTTTTCTATTATGAAATCCTTCTTTTCAACGTGATCTCGTATGAAGTGATGCCTGATGTCCACGTGCTTGCATCTTGTGTGTAGAACTGGATTCTGAGTGATGGCAATAGCACTGGAACTGTCACAATAAATTGCAACCTGAGTGGTAGGCACTTCATAATCTTTGAGTTGTTGCTTCAACCAGAGAATCTGAGAGCAGCAACTTCCCGCAGCCATGTATTCAACTTCAGTGGTGGAAGTAGCAACTGAAGTCTGCTTCTTGGAGAACCAACTGATTAGTTTGTTGCCCAAGAACTGACAGGTACTTGAGGTAGACTTCCTATCCAGTTTACAACCTGCAAAATCAGCATTAGAATAGCCAGTGAGTTCTAAATTATCATCTTAAAGATACCATAAACCAAGATTGAGTGTGCCCTTTAGGTAGCGCAAAATCTTCTTTGCAGCTTCCATGTGTGACTCCTTTGGATTAGCTTGATAGCGTGCACACACTCCAACAGCAAAAGTGATATATGGCCTGCTGGCAGTGAGATATAGTAGAGATCCTATAATCCCTCTATACTCAATCTGGCTGACTGACTTCCCTTCAGGATCTGGTTCTATCCTTCCATTTGTATTCATAGGAATCTTCACAGCTTTGCTATTCTGAATGCCAAACTTGCTGATCAGGTCCTTTGTGTATTTGGCTTGGTTGATGAAGATGCCTTCAGGGGACTGCTTGATCTGGAATCCAAGAAAGATTCTCATCTCTCCCATCATTGACATTTGATACTGAGTCTTCATCAACTTGGCAAACTTGTCACAAAGCATCCGAGACTTGGAACCAAATATAATATCATCAACATAAATCTGAACGATTAATATGTCTCCTTTATACTTGATTGTGAAGAGAGTTCTATCCACCGATCCACGCTTGAAACCTGATTCAATAAAAAAAAAACAGACAAAGTGTCATACCAAGCTCTAGGAGCTTGTTTCAGCCCATAAAGAGCCTTATGTAGTTTGTACACTTTGGTGTAGTCAGTCTCGAAGCCTGGTGGTTGCTGTACGTAGACTTCTTCCTTCAGTATGCCATTCAAGAATGCACTCTTGACGTCCATCTAGTAGACTTTGACCTTCATGTGAGCAGCATAGGCAAGGAAGAGTCGAATCGCCTCTAATCTAGCTACTGGAGCAAAGGTTTCATCAAAGTCTATTCCTTCTTCTTGACAATAACCTTTGACAACCAGTCTAACTTTATTTCGAACAACTTCTCCTAGTTCGTCTTTCTTGTTTTTAAAGACCCATTTAATAACAATGACACCCTGATGTGTAGGACGATCAACAAGTTTCCAAACTTTGTTCCTTGTGAATTCATTCAGTTCCTCTTGCATCTCGGACACCCAATTCACATCTTGAAGGGCTTCCTGAGCGTCTTTGTGTTCAATGTTGGAGAGATAGCAGCTATGTAGGAAGTTTTCATCCGAAAACAGTGCAATCTCTGCTTTTAGCCTAAGTTGTTCGTCAGTGGTGGAGTCAGTGGGGGATTCAACGGTTGCTAATGGCTGTACCATTTCAGCTTGGATCTGATTCCTCATTTGAACTCCTCTCTCCAGACTACCAATCACTGAATCAGAGGGATGATCTTCAATCCATCTTCTTCTTCTTCGCATATCCTCCTCAGTGATGATCATAAGATCAAATCTTTGAGGGGCAGGAGGTACTACAAGCCTTGAATGGAATGGATCATCTTCTTCTTCATTCTGAGGGCTTGTTCCCCCTTGATTGTTGGCTCTTACATATTCAGTATGTTGAATTTTCTGCAAAATAGCTTTATCTGAACTGGCCAATATGTCATTAGTAGCTTCAACAATATTAAGTACTTCATAAAGGTTAGAATTGCTACTCCATGAAGGTGGTGATGGATTCTCAGTGATGAGCTCCATTGTTGATGGTACTTCAGGTGACACTTCAGGTGTGGCTTCAGATTGGGTTGCTTCCTCATCGTTGTGCTCTAGAGGAAGACTTTCAGTTTTAGGTGTTGGAGTCCTTTCTTCAATAGACTCCTTCCCTTGTTCCAATCTGATGGTTGAGTCTTCATTTAGAGTATTCTCTTCATCATCATCTTCTAAATTACAGATGAGAATCTCCGTCTTACTTTGAACTGAAGGTTGTAAGTTCAGATTCTGAAGTCTTTGAGTGATAACTTCAGTTTCCTTTATCATGTACTCAAAAATAGATTCATCAAATATAACATGAGGTGTTATTTCCACTATAAGGCTTCGCTTATTAAAGACTCTATAGGCAGCACTTTCTCTGAGTATCCAAGGAAGAATCCTGGATCAACTTTTCCATCAAAAGTTTTTAACTGAGTTTCACCATTATTGTGAATATAACACTTGCAACCAAAAGCACAAAAATATTTAAGGGTGGGCTTCCTGTCATTCCATAGTTCATATGGAGTTTTGCCTTGGCGTGTGGTTAGAAGTGATCTGTTCTGAGTGTAGCAAGCAGTGTTGATAGCGTCAGCCCAAAACTTCTTTGGAATCCCAGAGCTATTAAGCATAGTCCTTGCAGCTTCCTTTAGGGATCTATTTCTTCTTTCTATAACGCCATTTTGTTGAGGAGTTCTTGCAGCTGAAGTCTGATGTTCAATCCCCATTTGTACACAAAATTCTGAAATCTTTGCATTGAGAAACTCAGTTCCTCTATCAGTGCGTATGGTGATGACATTGAATAACTTTTGATTCTTCAGTTTGGTGAGCAGGGCAGGTATGCGCTCCATGGTTTCATTCTTGTGATAGAGAAATATTGTCCATGTAAAACGAGAGAAATCATCAGTGATAACAAGACAATATTTCCTACCATTAGCACTCAGTGGAGTTACTGGTCCAAATAAATCCATGTGCAAGAGTTGAAGAATCTTCTCAGTGGAGTTTCTTTGGTCTCGAATGAAGCTTTGATTTTCTTTCCACTTTGACAAGCTCCGCAAATGTGGTCTTTGTCAAAGATCAAGTTTGGCAATTCACGCACTAGACTGTGTCTTGAAAGTCTGTTGATGACTTTGAAATTTAGGTGACTAAGTCTATTGTGCCATAGCCAGCTTTGTTTTGAAGTGCTCTTTGAGACCAGACATGTTTCAGGGGAGGAGGCTTTCCAGTCTGTAGCATAAATATTTCTCACCCTGAATCCTTTCATTACAGTGGTCTCATCAGTGGGCTTAGTAATCCTACACTCATCAGAACTAAACACAACATTAAAACCTTTGTCACACAACTAACTTACTGAAAGTAAGTTGTGCTTCAGGCAAGAAACATAGGAAACATTATCAATTAAAACATTCCCTATATTGAGAGTACCATACCCTTTAGTGAAACCTTTTGAGTTATCACCACCTGAGGATCATCTTTCTCAGTGTAGTTGGAGAGGGCTTCTTTTTGAAAAGTCACGTGCCTTGAGCATCCACTGTCTATGATCCAGCTTGAATGCTCCTTTTGTGCACCTCTCCTTGGTCCTTGATCCTGCAATTACTGAGTCTTATGATCCAGTTGAGAACTAGACCTAGATTCAGTATGCATGCTATGCTTTGACACCCAATGTTACCTCATGATGTGAGTGCTAGATGCAACATATGTCTTTGAATTAGCCTTAAAGTTATCTTTTATATTTTGTTGGCTCTTAGTCCAACGCTTCTCAATGTTTACTAACCCTCGGGGTCTTTGATAGTAAACATTTTTTCGCCTAGAACTGTTTGAGTATGAACTAGGTGATGAATTCCTATGTTCATTCCTGTAATAGGTATTATTGGAATATTATTCCCAACGTTGTGTTCGAGAGTTATGTGAACCATAACTTCTTGGACTTGAACCATATGATGAGCAAGTGCAATGAGAGCATTTTGTCTTATAGTATTTTGGTTCAGGAGACTGAAAGTGTTTCTTAGCCTCATGCCTTTCAGTGGCACGTGTACTATGTTTCAGGTTCTTGTTAGCTTTTTGCCTTTTAGGGGCTTTAGACTTTCTGAAGGCCTTTTGTTCAGTCTGTGTATTGCATTTAGGAGAAGCATGCTTCCTGAAAGCTTGCTTAGGTTTCTCAGTGGCAACATTCTTTGCCTTAACCTTTTCAAGTGTAGCATTTACTGCAGGATGAGTAAAGACTTTGTTAACCTTCAGTTTAGGCTGTTTTTCAGTCATTGGCTTCTTCCCTTGGGACTTAGAAGTTTTCTCAGTGGCTTTGACAGCCTCAGTGGCAATCATTTCCTCTTTGTCATGATTTGGTCCTTGTACAAAGGATATGATTGGAAATGTTGGTTTAGGTACAGTCATACAAGGCACTTTTGCCTTATCTTGATTGAAACCAAGGCCTTTGCCTTGAGGTTGTTGAGATTCACTCAACATATGATTTCTGTATCCAGATTTGGTCTAAGTTTCGACCTTCATTTTGTAATATTCTATCCTTTCAGATAGCAAGTCATTTCGGTCAGTCAATTCCTTGATCTGAGATCGTTGGAATAAGATCTCCTCAGTTCGTGTGTCAAGATCCTTGTTTAGGTTAGAGATAACAATCTCTTGTTCCTAAGATTTTACTGAAATCAATCTCATTCAATTCTTTGCATATTCTCTCTACCAACTCATCCATTTGGATGTCAGTAGTTAAATTTTCCATTATGTTCTCAGGTCGTTTTGCTAACTTGGTTGTTAGCTCATCATGTTCATCTTTCATGAGGATAAAGATAGCTTGAAGATTTCTAAAATCTTCAGCTAATACCTCATATTCTTCCAGTGAGACAGTAGCCTCAGTTTCTTCATTATCCTCAATTGGAATGATCTTAGTTGTGGATTTTTCTTCAGTGGTTGGTTCAGATGATGATGAAATGGATGCATATGAAGTAGAAAACTGTCTTAGGGTCAATATACCATTCAGGCATGACATGCGCATAAATTACCTGAGGGACGAAGTCGCCTGAGTGATTGCCCATCAAGCAGAAAACTTCGTTTGACTCTTCTTCATCCTTAGTGGCCATCAAGCCAAGATCTTCATCATTTGATGAATCTGAGAAGTGCTTTTCATTTGTTGACTTGAAATGAGTGTTGATCTGATCTGGATCATCATCAACCATCATGGCCTTCCTTTCTGCATTCCTTTGATCTCTTCTTAGTCTGAGCTCATCATTTTCCTTCTTACTGAGGTCGGGGCAGTCAAGTTTGAAGTGATCTAGGGAACCACATTCATAGCAAGCACCTTTGCTAAACTGCTTCTCAGGTTTGGACTGAGTTGTTGTCTCTTCCTGAGTGGAAGTGGTTGCTTCAGTGGGAGGTGGTGTGGCCCTTCTCATACGGTTAATCCCTGTACATCTTCTTGAATCTACCGATTCTCATATCTGCACGTTCAAAACGTTTTGCCATTAGAACATATTGTTCCATTAGTTCAGCCTTTGACATACCTTCTAGGTCAAGTCCTTCAGGCTTTGCTTCTTTGGCTGGGCTTTTGTCAGCTTTGAACGCAAAGATTTCTTGTGATGAGGACACTGGAACAGCATCTCTGATTGGATTTGTAATCTCCAATATTCTCTGCCTTGTCTCGTGACTCTTCAGTATACTGAAGATGGCGGCAGTGGTGAGACTGTTGAAATCTGGACGCCCATTAATATGAATTTGATATGGTAGTAAGTATTCACGTCGAAGACACCATACAATTTTCAGATTAATCTCCCTTTGAGTGTATTTGTCAGGTTTCAGTGCTCTGACTGATGTCAGTATCTGCATGAATCTGAGTTCCACTACACTAATGGATTCTCCAGAAACCTGTAAAAATGCATCATATTTTTGACACTCGAGGGTTAGTTTGTTTTCTTTTATTTCCTCAGAGCTTGCACATATTTGCTCGAGAGTTTCCCACATCTCTCTTGCAGTTTCATAGTGTTGGATGTGCACTAGCATTGGCCTCTCCAGTGTGCCTTAGATGATATGCTTGGCATAGTCATCTAATCCACCGATCTTCTTTTCATCGGCAGTGTATTCATTGAGTGGTTTAAACTCAGTCTCTGGCTCTCTTAGCCAGTTGTTTCTTGAGGAAATGTATTCATGATTTTGATAGGTCCAGTGGTGATTACTTGCCACATCATGACATGATGTGCCTTCAGGAAAGAAGACACTCTATATTTCCAGTAATCATAGTCCTCTACTGAAAACATTAGTAACCTGAGAGTATTCTCCATTGTAGATATTAGAGAATGCAAGTCAACAAATATGGTTTTCAGAAAGATCAGTTTAAAAACCTTGGGTTCTAGAAACAGTGGTCGTTAAACACACTGCTCTGATACCACTTGTAGATACTAGATAGCAGTCCTTCAGGCTTTACTAGATAGCAATCTCTCTTAGTGTTGGACTGATGGACTAATATATTAAGTGTACGTGCGGAAGTGGTGGTTTTAAATCTTACTCGTTTGTTCAAAAAACTTAATGCCTTAAGTTCACTTTTTTTTTAATCAATATTCAGTATGCAATATGATAATAAAATATAGAAATACTGAATGTAATAGAGAGAACACGAAGGTTTGGTTTGCATAGTTCGGAGATAAAAACTCATACGTCCACGAGTTCTCGATGTTAATCGAAGGTTTCCAAGTTAATGGAGATTGTCTTACAGTGATCAATCCTTAAGGATTAAATGGACAAGAAATGACAGATCACTCTTCGGTTACAAATAGAATCGCTACTTAAGAACACTAGAACGAGATAGCGATTGTGTGTTTTTTAATGCAATGTAACCTATTTTTTGAAGCGTTTGAAGCAGTGGGGTATATATAGGTCTCTCATAGAATGTATCCGTTGTGAGATAGAGCACCATTTGAGTTTTTCCGTTGGAGTCGTGGTCCTTTTTGCCATTTTTAGTATCTGCAACAAGATTCAGTTTCACCTACTGAGATCTTTTCCCAAAGTGGTAACTCCTATAGAGTAACTTGAAACTCAGCAGGGAATTTTCAGATATAACTTCAGATGCAGAGCTTTAGATTGAACTTCAGTGGCAAAGAACCTTTGCTTCAAGCTGGCTTCAACTTCAAAACTTCAGGATATAGTTCAAGAGGCATGGTCCTTCAGTTTTGGGACGTAACCTGAATTCTAAGATGAACTTAAGTTACTGACTTCAGTCTTTAGTCTTGTGTCTTCAGTTTGTATATGTAAACTGAACTCTTTAACAAGTGAGTTCTAAAATAAGACTAAGACTTCAGTTTTTGGGCTTAATACATCTTTCAGGGGAGGTTTTAGAATATGAATCAAAACACTTATAAATATTTCGAACATGACATTTCCAAAAATATTTGGGCGATGGAATGTACGTGCATATTACATTTAAATTTAAAAATATTTACTCATAAATAAGGTAAATGTTTCTCTAAGTAAAATTTAATATTTTCGTAAAAGTTAAATGTTTTTCGTAAAAAAGAAAAAAAAAACGAAATCTTATTAATCTTACCAATTTCAAAATTATAAATTTGATCTTTTAATAGATCGAATATAATATAAAGACATAAACAAACTTTACTTTAAATAGAAAACTAAATTCATAAATATAAAAATTATATAAAAAATAATAAAATTCACAAATGTTGTAATACCCCATCTTTTTAAATTCCGAAATAAACGATATCCGGAC
>JAPKLX010000102.1:0-49061 GCA_026898415.1 Leonotis leonurus
ATTAACCACAAATTATCAAACAATTCACAAAAATAAAATAAAAAAAACGTACCTGCTGGAGTAGCGGCAGCGGCGACGGCGGAGCAGCGGCGGCGGAGCAGCGGCAGTGGAGCAGCGGTGGCGGAGAAGGGTCCCGCCGGTGGAGCAGGCGACGTAGGGGGGATATCTACTCCGACAACAATTTTAAACGGATAAAAATAGAGAAATTAAGGTGGATAAAGATAGGGGAAGGGAAAAGGGGGAAATGTACATACCTTGGTGGAAGGAGGCTCGATATCGCCGGAGAGGAGGAAATCGCCGGAGAAATGGAGTAAATCGCGTGGCTGGAGGTTCTGTTTCGCGAAAGGGTGTTCTGTCTGATTAATAGGGCGGGACGACAGACTGGGCGACGGACCAGTCCGTCGTCCGCATTAAAAAAAAATAAAAAAAAATAAATAAGGCTAACGACGGACTGGTCCGTCGTCCAGTCCGTCGTTAAGTTTAGCGCCATCGTACGCGCCAAAAAACGGTCGCCAGTCTGTCGTCAGTCCGTCGTTAACCAAAATCTTTGCAGTCCGTCGCCAGTCCGTCGCCAGTGGACGACGGAAATCAAATCCGTCGTCCATTCCGTCGCCAGATTGAGGTTTTTTTGTAGTGGTGGTATATAGCCATGCTATCTTATTTAGATACTTTGCTAAGATATCAATTTATTCATCCAACTATAATTATCGATCAAGCACTTAAACAATTTTTTTTTTAGCACGTCGAGAAAATAATACAGTCACCACATCTAAACTGACTCACACCATATTCCATTATACGAAAGACTCGAATGTGCACGAACTAAAATTTATAGCTACTAAAATCAATCAATAAAACGATTTTTAAAGTATACTGCGAAATTTTTCTTCAGGCACACGATACTTTGTAAAAAAAATTTTACGGGTCATTACAGATGTTTTGGGTATTTTCATCATACAAATATTGAAAGTGGGCATATTTGTGTATTCTCACTTTTATTTATCCTAAATATTTTAGGTACGGACTTTAGGAAAAGGTGGATTGTGCTAAATGTATCAACATGCAGTTTACTGGGAACCAAGGCCATCCAAATATATAGAGTTTCGATTATGGTTTTCGTTTCAAAATTGAACCCGTCTAAATAGGGGTGGGCAGCGAACCGAACTGACCCGCTAGGACCAAAGATTCGAAATTTTTTAAAAACTATAGACCGATTCGGACCGAAAAGACACTCTGGACCGACCCCGTACCGACCCAGACCCGAGCATCGGATCCGATCCGGGTTCGGTCGGACCCGAAAAAAATAAATTAATTCACATTTCTATTTCATGTTATATACTTTTTTAATATTCACCAACAATTTTTGAAAAAATTACAAATTAAACATATATTATCATTAAATATTCTCAATTCACAATAAAATATAAAATAAAAATCGATTCATAATATAATAATTTATTAATTCAATCCCAAATTCATAAATAAAAATAAGTATAAAAAATATTTTATATATTTCTTATTATATATCTATATAAAAATATTATATATATTATATATGTCTTATTAAAAATAAAAATAGATATATTTTAATTATATGGGTCGATTCTGGGTCTAGCGGGTCTGGATCCGGACCGACCCAGTACTTCATCGGTCCTAAAAAGATGATCCAACCCAGACCGTTACAATCTGGACCGAACCCGCCGGTCTGAGTCGGTTTTACTGGTCCGTTTGGGTTTGCTCACCCCTACGTTTAAGTATGATCTTGATCAATTCTAATTAGAGATGACAATTTTGCTTGATCCGATACATGACGTTATGGACTTGACTTGTGTTTAAATTTTAATTTCAATGGGCAGGTTTGGGCCAATGTTTAGACTCGGCATATCCAAGTCTGATCCATATATTTAAAGACTAAATATTTAAATTATAAATCTAAAATAATATAGATACTATTATTGTTATTAACTAGTATGTGGTCTCGTGCCATACACAAAATTATATATTGTGAATCCCTCGGTATGAATTTAAAAACTATAAATATATATTTTTAGTTAAGAAAGATATTCACTAAATAAAATATATCTAGGATTTAAAATATGAGTGCTATATGAGAAATACCATATTCCATAACTAAAAATGAAAAATGCTTACTTTGTATATTATCTATGAAAAATGCCTAATTTTATGTTGAAGTTCCTAAATTGTCCTTGGTCAATTTTTATTTTATATAAAATTTGGTGAAATCAATACAATAATTGACAAATATTTAATTTTAATGATTGTAAATTAATTTTAATTGTTTTGAATCATTTAATTATGCTTTAAATTATATAATACTTTGTTTTGCATCAATTAAAACATACATGACCAATGCTTTGAATCAATTAAAACATAATTTCAAATTTATAACAATTAATAATTTGTTTTGAATCAATTAATGATTGACAAATGCTTTGAATTACATTAATTTTAATTTTTTTAATTGATCCAAAAATAATTTATACGTGACCAATTTGGACCACGTATATGAAACATACATGCCATCATTATTGCTATCATATAACATCCAAATATAAGTTATTGCTATATAAAAATTTAAGTTAATGCTATTATGTATATAATCTTTGAAAGAGGTAATGCCCAAATTTGTCCTAAACGTACCTGTAATGCCCCGCTCTTTTAACTCCGATCTAACTCGTAATAATTCGTCAGATTAGATGTTCTTGTATTGGAATTATTAAGTCATGACTTTAAAGTTAATTCTTAGTAACCTAGTACTATTAAAAACTTGCATGAGTTAGAGTTATTTGAAGCAAACTTGATTCGGAATTTAACAATTGGTTGAAAGTATTGCCCTTATAAATATTCATATATTAATTATTTGAATGTGGATATAATTAATATGTGTTAAAAAATGATAACTAGTAAAGATTTTTAGGGAAATTAGGACCCAAGAATAATTCTATTAATTAATTTCCTTATTGAAACTTTTATGTAAGAGATTATATAAGAGATAAATGAAATGGGAAATAGAATATGATAGCAACAAAATAAAGAAATGACAATTTATGTAAGAAACCACATCTGCAAAATGGAAGATAATGCAGTACAAGGATTTCAAAAATGTGCAGCAACATGTAAGAAACTGCAAATGTATCAAAGATAAAATACTATAAGGAATCTGTAGAAGATCTTGGTTAAATAGAAATTTCAACAATTTCAACCAAGGTCAGATTCTATTTCCATAACAAAACAAAAAGGAAGCTTAAAGCATACAATACAAATTAGAGGAAAAGGAAAAGAAAGCAAGTAAGCAGCTGTCACTGCAACACCACGGCTGGCTCACTCTAAGAGAGAGAAGTCCTCCTATAACAAAAGACAAAAAGGTTTCAGATAGTGTTAGAAATAAGGAAAATGAATGGTGTTGAGTTGTTCGAGAATAAGCTGGCTTCTAGCAGGATATAGAGAATAGTGCTAACACTGCATTTCTGATTTCACCTAAGACAAAATAGAACCCAAAGGGAGCAGGGTGAATTCTAGTGTAAAACCGAGAAAGGAAGGAGCCAGAGGACACTGTCCTCTTTCCCCTCATCATGCAAAACACACAAAACAGAAAGGGGAACAATGACTGTGAAATAAAACAAATTGTAGCAGGGAGTGATGCAATAAGGATTTCAGAGCATCAATAAGAAAGAGACCAAACCATCAAGCCACTCTATAAATACCTAGCTTCCCAACCTTCCAAACGATTTTTCTTTCAATTCACATAATAGCATTCAAAACACTTAGAACCGAGCAAGGAAGAGGAAGCTCTGCCCACCTTAAAACCAGCATAGAAATTGTCCTAAGTAAACACATTAGGACCTCCAAGAGGAACTAAGAGAGGAGGTTCTGCCCAAGTCAAGCCAAGTATACCATTGTTCTTAAGGTAAGAATAAATGACTCAAACCCTTATAGTATTCTTTTGAAAACAGATTTCATGAAACATAGAACAACCTTATTGCTAAAGGACATGCTAAAGTAACAAAGACTTAAACTCTCATTCTTACTAGTACATGTTACTCCTTTAAAGATTTCAGTTAGAAATTTGGAACAATAGCATGTGTACATCTTGTCATAGCACATATTAAGAATCAGGGAATTTAGCATCATAAATTCAGTCCTTGACTATGTTCAAAAACAAAATACACTAGAGTAAGGAAAGATTTTTAACTTAAGTTCAGAACACATGAATAACATTACCCAACAGATTCATAGATTCTAGTTTTTCCTCTTCTACTTCCCAGTGGTTAAACTTAGAAGTATTGGAACCTAAATTTATGAATAGGAACTGTGATACTAAACTTTGAAAGCCATTAACACCTCTTAAAAAATTTATAAGAGCAGCATGACAACTTAGAAAGAACATCATGACAGGTTCATATTTTAACCACACTTGGACCCTAGCATGTTATAAAGATAAAAGACTGAAACTTTAAAGATCAGATTCCAATTCTCCCTTGTAGAAATTATAGAACATCAAGAATTCGAGAACAAAACAGTATAGCAAACTTAGAACTATTCCCTATTCAGAACGTAACTGACCATACTTTCAAAACAAACAAAATTCTTACTTAAAATCAAGGCTAGAGACTTGAAATCATAAGCATAACCCTACCCAAGTCTAGACTGATTTAGAATAAAACATTAAGGTTTATACTCAAGTTCAAATTCTTTTAAAGATCAAAAGGGGTTCAAGCCCAGAATGTTATACCTACAAACCCCTTAACCAGAGCTACAAGTCCCAGAACCATTACCAGCCGAATCCGAATCTGAATCAGAGCCACTCCCTCGACCAGAAACAAAAAAAGCAATATTGTCAGTGAAGAATGAATTTAAAATCTGAAAAATTTAGACCTTCTCCCAAGACCTTCATTTAATCCATAAATTCATAGGATGGGCATCTCCAATGTAGCACCAAATCCCATTTTGGAGTAAATAAGTATCCCCAATGTAACACCATTCCTATACCCAAAATGAGTTTTGCACTATTTCATTTTTCATCCACACCAAATATGCGTTTGCACTGTAGCCAAAAACTCAAATTACTTTTATGTTTTGATAATTGCATATATATCCTTTTCATGTTTTGGAAATTATTATTTGACTTTTTATTCAATTAGCTTTATTTTTTTTAGTCATCAATTTGAACAAATACTAATTAAATTATTTATATTGAAATTAAAGTTAAATTTAATTTATTTTGTGACATTCAATTATTCATAAATAAATAAATATTAAAGATGTTGGTAAAATTAAGATTAGTTCTTTTAATTTATTTATTTAAGAATAATTAATATTAGAATTTGAATTATTAATATGCATAAACTTAAAAATACAAAATTAAAATAATAACTATTATAATTTAGAAAATTTGGAATTTTTTTATAAGCACACATAATTCATAATACATAATTAAAATAACAACAATGATATGAAAATTACATAACAACATGTTACAAAATTTAAATAAAAATACATTAATATTAAAGACACACAACAAACAACGAATAACAACTATCATGAACTTATTTAATAGTCTGGTAAATCAGATCCAGATCCTCCAAAGTTACTAAAATATGGCGTATAGGTGCCACTTGCAAAAGGATCTGGTTGGCCTTGTTCTTGCGCTCGTTTTTCATATATACGTGTTTGTTCAGCTTGAACAAATGCACGATAATTCGGATCTTTTATGGAGCTCAAGTATTGAGCCAACATTCTATTTTCTTCCTTCATTAGTCTAAGTTTATTTTTAGCTTCGAGTTGTTGGTTGAGATTTGCATTCGATTTCTTCATTTCTTCAAAAAATTCCTTATTGATATCAGTAAGTTTGCCAATCATAGATGACGTAGCGTCATCTATCTTTTTTTTGAGCTTGGCTTTTTTGATCCCACAAGATGGTCGTCCAGATGAAGAACCACCAAATGCATTGTTATCATCGTCAGTGTCACCTAAATTTGTGGGAAATGGAGAGAAATCTGGAGAATCAGGCGTTGGGTTTTCTGAATCAGAAGAAAGACGTACACGAGATGGTTTTTAGGAGCTCTTATTAGCACAATCTTGAAATTTTTCAAAATCTTTGATAGTGTTCCATACATGATCGAATTTCCAGCCTGATTTGTACTTTGGATCTTGCGAAAATAGCATCTTGGCTTCATTCATCTGAAAGTAGTTAATAGTAAAATTACTAATATATTGATAAAATAACAATAATAATAATAATAATAATAATAATAATAAAACATTAGTACTTACTATATCTTCATGTGAAACACCACTCTAATGTCTCCTTTCAATTGTTCTTATGCAACCATGAAGTTTCCTCGTTGCTTTCTCAATAGTTTGGATTCGAGCCTGAACGGATCTACATGAACGAACAACCCAATCTTCTCGCTTAGCCTTGTGATAATTCTCTTCTACACGAGCCCAGAATCGATCTGCTGTTTGTTGATGCCCGATTATTGGGTCTTGAGTAATTTCCATATAAACTGAACATAAGAGAATATCCTCTGCTTGAGAGTAGCCAACAGAACGTTGAGACATTTTAAAATAATGCAAGTGACTTTAGATGTGGTGAGTTTGTAATTGGGAATACAAGATCATATCTCTATTTATACACATACTCAATACACATTTTTATATGCACCATCTCAAGATCATCATACACCACTATCTCAATTAGTATGAACTGACATGACTACACAATGCGCCTCTATTATTTCACTATGTCAATAAGTTTGCACTGAAATGACTACACATTACACACTACCCAATTACTCAATTATTTCGCACATTATCTCTTACTTACAGTATTACACACTACACCTATAATTATATCTCTATCCCACTATCTCAATTAGTCATGACTACACACTGCATTGAAATGACTACACACTATCTCTTCCCTATTTCACACACTATCTCTTACCGACATGACTACACACTGCACTGAAATGACTACACACTATCTCTTCCCTATTTCACCCACTATCTCTTACCGACATGACTACACACTGCACTGAAATGACTACACACTATCTCTTTCCTATTTCACCCACTATCTCTTACCGACATGACTACACACTACACTGAAATGATTATACCTATCCCATTATCTTTATCCTAACATCAATATCCCACTATATATATCCCACTATCTTTATCCTAACACCAATATCCCACTATCTCTATCCTAACACCAATATCCCACTATCTCTATCCTAACACCAATATCCCACTATCTCTATCCTAACACCAATATCCCACTATCTTTATATAGTTGAATTTGTTAACAAACTATACACCACAATTTCACATACTTGTCTATCCACTATCTCTATCCCACTATCTCTCAAAATGAATTTCAATTTGGGTTCTTCATCATCATCTTCTTCATCGGATGATGAAGTAATCATAGCTAACCATTTGAATAATCAAGAAGCAATGTATCGTATTGTCAATAACAACATGATAATTGAACATCTTCTTAATCATCAAAATCAACAATCAACACACGGTGGTTCAATTCCTGGTCACATAGTCATCAACCGTGATCGAGAGGTTGCTGATCGTAGGATGTACAAAGATTTATTTGCTAGTAATCCGATGTACAATGAAACTATGTTTCGTAGGAGATTTCGAATGTCTCGCTCATTGTTCGTTCGTATTGTTGACAGAGTCAAAGAACATGATCCGTACTTCCAACAAAGAGCAGATGGTCGAGGAAGGCTCGGATTATCGCCCCTACAAAAGATAACAGCAGCATTTCGTATACTGGCGTATGGTTCTGCTGCAGATGCCACAGATGAGTATATTAAAATTGGTGAGTCAACTGCTATTGAGAGCATGAAAAGATTTTGTCAAGCAATAATAGAGATATTTTCATGTCAATATTTGAGAACACCAACACCTAATGATATTGCTAGACTTCTCTACATTGCTAAAAAACGTGGATTTCCTGGAATGCTAGGCAGTTTAGATTGTATGCATTGGAAATGGCAAAATTGTCCTACCGCGTGGGGCGGACAATATTCAGGTCGCAGTGGATCTCCAACAGTTATTCTCGAAGCTGTAGCAGATCACGATCTTTGGATATGGCATGCTTATTTTGGTTTGCCAGGCACCAATAACGATATTAATGTATTAGAATCTTCACATCTTTTTCAAAATTTAACTCAAGGTATTGCTCCTCCAGCTCGCTATGTACTTCAAGGAAAAGAATATGATATGGGCTATTACTTAGCTGATGGCATATATCCTAAATGGAAGACCATTGTCCAAACGATCAAAGATCCTAGTACTCCGCCTAAAAGGTATTTTGCAATGAAACAAGAATCATGCAGAAAACATGTAGAGCGTGCATTTGGAGTTCTCCGACAACAATTTGCAATTGTATCACGACCAGCACGTTATTGGAGGAAAGAAGTATTACATGATATTATGACTGCGTGTATAATTTTGCATAACATGATAATCGAGGATGAACGTGATCTCAGTGCTCCAGTTGAAATTTCAATGGAAACTCTACAACCAAGAGCTCCACTAACGGTTGAAGAACAAGAAACATTTGTTGATTTCTTAGCCAAATACAAAGAGATAAGAGATGATCGTGCTCATTATGAACTTCGAAATGCGTTAGTTGCTCATTTGTGGGAGGAATATACCAATTCCGAAGATTAAGAATTATAATATCTTTTTATTGTTTAAAATTTATGTTAGAGTCTATATTTTAATGTAATTTATTTTATGAATTATGTAATTTTATTTGTTGAGTAAATTATTTTTTTAGTTGTCATTATTTACATAATAATTAAATTATAAATTAAAATTTTAATTGAAAATTTGAATTAAAAATTTGAATGGATGTAATATGTAATATTGAAAACTATAAAGGTTTGTTTTGCAAAATTATATAAAATGATATGAGAAGAATATATGAAGAATATTCTTTTTGGGTTTGAGTTTGGGTTTATGGTTGGAGATGATTTACTGTTTGATGTGACTGTTACTGCAAAATGGTGTAGAAAATGGTGTGGAGTATTGGAGATGGCCTAAGAACATGCAAAGCGTACTAATTGAAGAAAATTTAAGTTGGGTATTATCACAGCTAAAAGACCTCACCTTTACCAACCAAGAGGGAGAAGAGAAATGACGTACTCCAAAGAGGGAGTCTCTGGTGATCTTTCTCCGATTCAGGCGACAGAAATGGAGGAAAAAAGAGAGTTAAGGATATAGAGAGAGTTAGAGGACCAGAAAAGAAGATGAGAATCTAGAGAGAAAGAACCATGGGAGGGAGAATTATAAAGGAAAAATAAAGGAAAGAACTACCTGAATGCGGAGCTAGACGACGACGAGGATCTTCGAGGGGACTGCTCGCGGCCGACGGGCGAAAAGAGAATAAGCTATGGGTGTGTGTGAATTAGAACAAGAGAGTGAGATGCAGAAAGAGAGGTAAAGGATTAAGAAAATAAAGAAGGAAGGGAAGGAAATCGACTTACCTCGGCGGAGCGGCGACCGAGTGAGAGGAGGAAGAGCGAGGGAAGGGAGGAGAACGGCCGAGAGAGAAGGGAAAGGTATGTGGGTGTGTTGGGAGGAATAAGAATGGGGCTAGGGTTGTGGTTTGAATAGGTTAGGTCGGGCCTGGGTCACGGGTTAGGGCTTGGACCGAGTCCAAACAAGTCCTGGGCTGGGAATTTGAGCACTGATGGGCCGAGATATCTTACAGGACCTAAGCTAAATTAAATTACTAGGCTAATGATATGGGACAAATTAAATTATGTGTTTGGACAGTTTAACTATCTTGTGGGCTGGGTTAATAATTAAGAGTGGGCTAACCTATTTAAATTAAATGGGCTAGTTGTTATTTTCAATGGACCAAGACTTAGATTATTTGGACTAGTCCAAGTATAGATCATTATTATCAATGAGCTTGAAGAATAAAATTTATTTAGCTAGGATTTAATCCTAATAATTGATATAAATTTTAAATCTTACACAAAGTGTACTAATTAAGGTTATTCTAACCTATTAGATTTAAATTAGATATTACGATTCAAGAATCAAAATATTCAACTAGAACTCCCCTATGAATTATACTCAACGTTTATTTACTTGGGAGACATGTATGAAATTTAGTAAATCATAGCTCGATCTAAGAATTTAACGATACCTCTAAATTAAGATACTCAAATAATATTCGAGTTAGGGACACGAGAAAAAAATTCACAAAATAATAAAGGATAATATTTCTTTACATTCAGAAATATTAGATATACTCGTAGTGATGTCTCACTTGAGATTTATTTAAAGGTTTCGACGAAAGGTCGGATCTGAGTTCCGGGAACGAAGTCCTCATCAGACGAGACTATTCAAGTAGGCTTTCTATCCTATACATCAAGTGTAGGCTTTTCTTACTCTATAAAATATGTGTGCAAGTCTTTAAAAAGAAACGAGATATTTTCAAAGCACTGTCTTGCCATAAATGTTTTGATTTTCGTATGATGCCTATCTGTTTATTTATAATCGAATTCGGGTCCCAATAGATCAGATATCCTACTCGGACTAGTGTACACAGGACCGTGAGCCAGCGAAAGGTTGGCCGGTCGAGTGTCTGTGGGAAGTGGCCACTTCCCCGGCACAAAGAACGTTCAGATATGATTGATTACAAAGAACTAGGACAGACCTGTCAACTCAAGATTTCACAAGAAATGATTTTAGTGAACATAGGTGCTTTAGAGACAAAAATCCCTATGTTTCTCTTGCAAATGGCATGATAGTTATATATGTATGAGTGCGGTTTTGGCATGTGTCTACTGAGTACTTTTGTACTCAACCCTGCATGTATTTCTAAACGTGCAGGTTGAGCGGTAGTGAGGGAGGAGTGCTGCGTTCGGGCTTTTTGTCGATCTCTTAGTATTTGACTCTTGGGTGTTCTGCATGTCTTCATACATGTAGAGCTTATTGCAATCCATGTCTTTCCGCTGCGAGTTTGAGATCATTATGTATTAAAAACGAGACTCCAGTTCTTTCATATTATGATGAATTGTATTGAGCTTAAAACTCAAGCCCTTTTATAATTCATGTATAATGAATTATTTGATGTGTTATAAGGATGTTGTTCGGTTCAGCCTCGTTCTAAGTTTCCCCATTTCTATCCCCGTTTCTTTAATCCCTTCCCTAGTCACAGTTTCCCCGACTTTACTATTCTTAGTGAAGGGCGGGCGTGACAGTACCCCACGTACTTATTATTTATATAATTTTTAAGTGTGAAACTGAAATTCACTTTTATATAACATATTTAGAATTTGAAAAGAAGAAAGAGAGAGAGAGAACACCACATCGCGTGCCGATTTAACTAAACGAAAGAGGTAATGTTAAATTTAAACCCGTAATTTCGAAGAATATTGTGTTATGAGTTTGAGGGACTAAAACCTTGTGAAAACTTGAATTTTTCCAAAAATCCTGTCGTTATTCATACAAACATGATTTGTTTAATTTCAAACATCCAAATTTTATCATTTATACGAACTTTGACGTCAAGATTTTATTGTTTTAGAGTATTAATAACATTTAGAGTGGACACCAAAAAACCCGGTCGAGGAAAGTCAAAAATCTAGTCGTGTTATGGCCAGGTTTTACTATTCACAACTGGGTTTTCAATTGTGTGCTATATCTTGCGACCAGATTTTTGTATTTTAATATCTTGATTATTTGCTTTTTCCAAAAATACAATTTATTGTTCAGATAGATGAATGAAAGTATATAAACTTAAGGTACAAACATGTGAGTCATTATTACACCCGAGAATCACTGATTCAAACATATGCTGGCTCTATTATGACCATGTCTCATCGAGATAATTGGATGTTTCCAGTTGGAATAGCTACAAAAGTTGTATTACCTCCGGTCATTATCCGATTGCCGGGTAGACCGAGGATAACTAGAGCTCGAGCAGCGAGTGAAAGGGCACGTCAACATACTGGATGTCCGTTGGTTGTTGAATATTTATGTAATGTACGATGCTTGTTCAATACAACTTTTTTTTTCCAGATGGAGATTAAGTTAATAATATGATAACAATAAATTAATAAAAGAAATAACATTAAGTTAATAATAAGAAAAAGTATTAAGTTATAGCATAATATAAATTCTATAATTCATTACAAATAGAGAAACACATAATTGCAATATGGTTGCGAAATTCAGGAACTTTAGATTGAGCATATGAGAGCTTCGATTTGTTATTGATGAATCGTTTGATCGCCATCAGTGCCAACGGGCCGCTGTTCTGCAAGTGATTGTTTTGTTTACCCTTCTTGAACTGTTTGTTCTTCAAGACCACATATAATTGCAAGGGGTCGGTTCTCATGGGAACTTTAGTATTATAAAATCAGAACCCTGCATTGAGCAGCAACTTCCAAAACATGTCAGTAATACACGAGAGGTGTTCGATTCTCGCCGCATGTGTACTCTCCGAACTCGTATATGAGGATGAGTCATAGAGATATGTTGTCCACTCAAGCAAACAAACTCTAACAACGACCCATTGACGATCCAAACATCAGTGTATGATAATATGATTAAATAAACAAATTATTAAATAATGACATATTAAATTAACGAGGAAAAATTTAAACTACTTACATCAGCAGCTCCCCACCAAGGCACTGATGACCTGCCATGGTTCACACATCTCACGTGGCCCGTCAAGTATTCAGGCATTGTAAAGTTCTCAATCACATAACGCATTTCAAGCGGATTCCGCACACTGTGGACGTTATTGTACTTCAAATGTCAGTAGGTGTTTTGTAAGCTCGCCTAAACATCCATCCCTAAACTACTGCAATAACGGCTCACCTCTTACATGCCTTAAGTTCTGGCAAATTTATTCAAGTATTGATTCCTTATAGTATGTGCTCGCTACTATACTCAAGTCAAAAAACTCAGGTCTCAAATGCATGATCTATTATTAAATATTCACAAAAGTTTATCAATCTAATAAGCAGCAAATTTATTTTTAAATAATAACAAAATTTTCATACAAATAGAATAAAATATGCTTGTGGTGATAGGTATTCAAAATTAGATTCACACATAAATTATTATTATTTTTCAACCTAATAATAAATCTACAATGAAAAAAAACTCGGATGTTGACACTAAAAACCCAGTCGGTTTCACCTCGGCACACGAACTGACCGGGTTTTCCTATTTTCGTACATATTTTCTTTCTTTTTTTAAAAAATTTCACCATTCTATATTTATTTAACAACATAAATAATAAATATATTTCACAATTATTTATCATACTCAATTTCAATTAATTAACAAAATAATAATTAATTAATAAAAACATAATTAACAAATAATTAAGAATTTGTATTAATAAAATACAATTACAACATAATAAAGAACATTAGTAAATAATTCTTAACAATAGTCAAAATTATATAAATCAATACATGTATTTAACCTCATACTTAATATAAATAAATCATGCTTATAAATCAAAATATAATTAAAACAATAGTAGTGTATGCTCGACTCCGTCCTCATGCACATCGCCTATCTCAAGAACAAAAAAATCCACAGGAACGATTAATCCACCAATCTTAATAAGAAAATCTTCAATTATTCCTTTAGGGTGTCTCACAGATCTATCAGCTAATTAAAGGCACATGCGAGTGTATTTCAATTTACCTAAGTCTAATTGCTTAAAAATAGAATAAGACAATAGATTAATTCCAGCTCCTAAGTCTAGCATGCCAGAAGTTGCCTTACCATTACCTAAAGTGATGTCGATGACGAAGCTACCTGGATCGCGCCGTTCAGGAGGTAAAGGTTGTTGCATGATAGTACTCGCTGAGTATTTACAGCCAAAAAGGGAGGTCAGCGGCCACTAACCCCAATTGTTCCGCGTTCCCCGCGGTGGCAGTTAGGCTAGGCCCGAGTCAGCAGCCATGCTGGCTCGGCGCGTGGCTCGTCTTGGCGAATCAATGCCTAGTCAGCAGCCGCTTAAGGCTAAGCGACCACTGACTAGTGCTCTCGGCACTAGACTTCACTCTTTCGTCATTTCTTGATCATTTCTCGTCTCTTTTCCAATTTTGATACTCGTTTAGGCAAGTGATCCTGAAACATAAATCGAGCCAAAACATCATGCAAAGACGGAAAAAGACACAAATAAAGATGCGAAAAACACGAGTTTAGACGAACAAAAAGAGACTAAACACACCCTACATAGAGGTTACCATTTCTGGAAAAAATCTCAGGGTAGGTGAAACAAATCTTTGTTGCAGATACAAAAAATGGTAAAAATGACGAAGACTCTAACGGGAAGAATTTCGAATGCTTCGGACGCCTCTCTTTCACAACAGATATTTTTTCAAGAGAGTCTTATAAATACCTCTACACTTCAAACGGTTCATGACACCGGTTACCAAGCTTTCATACGCTCTCAAGCTTTCAATCGCACTCAGCTTTCAAATCTTAGAACACTTAAGCTTTCAATGTAATCTTTAGCGTGTTCTTAGCGATTGTTTATGACTGAAGAAATAGTTCAAGCTTAGCTTAGAATTAGCTGCTAGAAGTGATCTGACTCAAGCTGTATATCAAACCTTCAAGGTTGATCACTGTAAGTGTTGGGAACCCTGTGTAATAAGTTTCGATGATGGTTATCGAAACACACACTTAGATTTTACTTAAGTGTTTTACCTATACAGAACGTAGTATGTTCTGTGTATGGAGTTGATCTATTCTATAAAGATATTAAGATCTGTCTATAGAAGATCAACTTAGACTTAAGTTTTATTTCTTAGTTAGTTTACAAATTACAATGTAAAGGAACAGAACGTAAGTCACGTTTTGGTCATATCTTAATGTGTACTAGACTTTGAATAGTTAAGATGTTGAATTGTAAAGAAGCAGAACATGAGTCAGGTTATGTATCTATAGAGTATTATACTTAGACTAGTTCTGGAGGACATTCAAGACATAATGAATGAGTCATTCTATATATAACACAGAAAGTATAAAATGTTATGTCCAGATACTGTCTATCAATGAAGTATCCAAATCACAAAAGGTGATTTAAAAGATCATGTTATGATCTGTTCAGCACACAAAACTTGAGGTGTTATGTGATATGCTTAAGAACAGATGGTCTACCTAAATAAGTCATCTGTCTCTTAGAATACTTTGGTACAATGTAGGCTTCGTTCCCACATACTTATTCTGGTAAAAGAATTTGAATACTAGGAACTACATCCATACCATATATGGTATCAAAGGACGCATAGCTGACAAGGAGTACAATTCAACGACTAGTTCGTGTGATAAAGCTTCCCAACAGCTAGTTTGAGGAATCAAACACTATAAATACTCCACAAAGGATTCTACATCAACTACGGAGTCTCTAAGCGATTAAACTCTGCAGATATTCAAACTCACAAAGTATTCAAGCTTTCTATGCTCACACTCACTTCACTTAGCTATTTTGTGCTATCTTAGAATCTCAGATCTTAGCAACTCTTATATTTGTCTAAAGCTAGATCTCACGCCTCATTTAGACCTAAATTGTATTTAAGATATAAAGCACTGCAATTTTAGTTCTTATCTTCCTCTAGCCTTCAAGATTAAGGAAAAACTCTCACTCTTGTAAACCTAATAAGTGATAAGTCACGATTTTCTTCGTGCACTATACAAGTCAAGTTTGGATTTTTTGTAGTGACTGGTTCTCTCTCAGTCTAAACAAGCGAGGAGATTTTTCACAGTTAGTGAATTTACTATCGAATTGATAGTTGTGGACGTAGGGTGTTTCCCGAACCACGTTAAACCTTGTGTTCTTTCTTTACAGTACTTACATTATGTTCTTTATCAACATCATCTTATCTGTGATATTGCATCTTCTGTAAACTAACATTTAAAGAAAACTTTGCTTAAACAAAAGGTTTTCATAATTTGAGCAACATATTTAACCACCACATTCTGCACAATTTGTATCTCCTTCTATGAAAACAGATCACGTATACAGAACAACATAATCTGAATCATCTTTTGTGTCTAAACACAGAATTTGACTAACAGAACGCCAACTTTATGTGTTGTGTGTTCATTTGTTCTGTGCCTAATAACTTAGCAAGAATTCGAAAAAGTATACATTCGTGTATCTCACCCCCATACACCAATAGTTGTTCATCGGGACCAACAGTAAGACGTATCCAATTTAGTTGGAAACCCTCGAATCACATCGAGAAATGTGGATGTAGGAGTTTTTTTCTCTGAACCACGCAAACCAAATATCTGTGTCCTTGCTATTTACTTTCAGTATTCGATATATCTCTAATCGGATATTGCATAACTTGAATATTAATTAAGTGCAAAATGAAATATTAACATTAAGATTTCTGATAAACGAGTAAGTATTTAAAACCACCACTTCTGCACTGCTATACTTAAGATATTAGTCTACGAGTCAAAAACTTGTTGTAGACTAAATGTTTGCTATCTGAATTTACTCTCATACCGAAGTTACCTCCACTCAGTATTGATCTCTCACTGAAAAAATAGCTTTTAATTTGAAAATTTGAAACTGGTGTATTCCCCCACATACATCAGAATACTCGTTTCGGGACCAATAGTATGTTTTAACAATATAAGTGTTTATATGATCATATATATAACTACATTTGTTTGATATTAAATATAATATAAGTTATAATATATAATTAAAGAAAATATATTTAATTTATGACAATAAGTCTCTTCAGACTCAGAATTTGAATATTAATGAGAAGATTGAGGAGGCCATTCAGGCTCAGTACTCAGATCTTCAAAATTTTGCCAAGAAATAGATGACCACCACTTTTCTTACTCATCTTGCCACGTAAAAGGTTCCCTCTTCTCACAAGATTAAGGATATCATCACTTCTTCCAACAACAATCGCAATAGGGCTATATCTCTTCGTGCTAACCTCACCATAGTCACTAATGATATTGCTTCCATCAAGACTGACCTCTCATCTATGGGCACTAACGTTACCTCACTTGAGACTTCTTCAAAATCTCAATCCCGGTCTATTGATAGAATGAAAAAGAAGATAGACACTGCGCAGAAGACAACTGATGATGCACAGAAGGTAGCTGACAAAGCCAAGGACTCTACTGAGAAAGCATGCATCAATGCTATAATTTCTACTGCTAGAGCTGAGAACGTTTCTGGACTCTCTCTTGCCACCTCTGACCATCAGATTAGGTTGACTTCATGATGGCTCACTGCCGCAAGCGCATCGAGCACTTGGAAGATTTCTGCAACAATATTTCAGATGGAAATAATCTTGACATTCACTTTCCCTTTATCCCATCCATGTATTGGTATGCTGATCAATTTTTATATGATCATCCTGATGCTGCCAAAAAGGGGGAAGGAATATCTGAAAACATCGAAGCCAATACTGATGATAAGGAGCTTATTGCTGATGAAAAAGACAAGGAAGAAGGAAATGATGAAGAGGAAGAGCCTGAACTAATTTTTTCTGATACTGAAGATAAGGCTGATGATGACAATGACAAAGACAAGGATGGAGAATCAGGTTCCATGCCTTCAGGCCCCAATGCTGATAATCATACTGTTGCTGCTACTGAACCACCTCCACCTCCACCTCAGAAAGAACAACCTGATGAACGACCGAAGGAATCCAGCAATGATGCATGTACATATGTTGATGCCGTCGAGACTGTGATTGCCTCCATTGGTGCTCCAACTACTGATACCCACCGACTCCAGCTCCACTGAAGTTCCTCAATCTCAAGAACTTGAAAAATCTGTTTTTGAGAAGCAACCAGCTGAGATCCATACTGAAGTTTCTAAAATGGTGAGCCCATCTTCTAATGTTGTTGTGGTTGCCTCTGAGAAGACTCCCACTAATGTACACTTAGTCTAATCTGATGTTTCTATCACTGAAAAACCATCATCTATGCTTAAAGGAAAGGATGTTTTGCCATCTATTACTGAAGAAGAGGAAGTTGTGAATGAAGATGATTTTATGAGGGAGAACTGAATCCTAACACTGATATCCCACATATTACCATTGTTATTCCTCGAGAAGTGTATAATGCGATTGAGAAGCTGAAGAAACACCATGATACCAAAATGTTGAATCATGTAGGGAACGGTTCAGTTTCGATTACAAATATCGAGAATAATTAACTGTCGGTTCGTAAAAAAAATTAATATATTTTTTCTATCTCTAATTTAATTTATCTCTTATATTATATGTAGTGATTATTTATAACTCATAAAGTTAAATTATAACTTGTAAATTCATGTAAAAATATACATTTTTAATGTATTTCTAAAAGAACCTTTTGTTCGAAATCAGAACCACTCTGGATGATTCTGATATTTGAATAGTGAATTGTAGTAACCACATTTCGATTATCGTATCAAAATAATAAAATCATGAAATGACTATTCAGTTAAATATTTTGAACTTTTGTGCGTCATTGGCAGTAGAGTAGTTATATATAGGGGGTGACAATTACATCGGGTTAGGTAGTTATTAGGTTGATCTGATAGAGACATAATATGTTAATGCACAATCAAAACATGATCTATTAAGAATATGTCACATCAAAATAGGAACTCAAACTCGAAACTCAGAGTGATATAATATTTTTCGAATTGACCTCACATAATTATGACATTGTTTATACAATATGATTAATTATAATAAATAAAGGGAAAAGTAGCAAATTAGCCCTATGGTGAACACCCCTACGGCGGATCACCCCTTATGGAAAGCTTTTGTTCAAACCAACCTCTAATGTTCAACACTTGTTGCAGTTAGGCACTCACTGTTAACGGACTTCTAACGTTGTTTGATGACTTATAGGGCATTTCATCAAACAAATTGTGTGTTAGTTGCTCTTTGTCTAAGTGCGATATAATGGAAAGATTTGCTATCGAAGTCATTGATGAAATGCCCCTATGAGAACTATCATTGTGTATCAGTTGTTCTTTGATTTAGTTTTAAAGATTATCATGAGAACTCTACATGTAGACTTTGTATGCTTGGCCTGACATTTATATTCTTGAAATTTATGGTAGAAAGAAACTTGAAGCTTTGACATTATCTTACAATGCCGTCATTGGGGTTGGACTTAATTTTCAGAAATTTTCATGACTAAGATCTCTTTCTTTGAATGATTTCTGTATATGAGCCTGTTATTTGAGATATATGTATGTGGAAGATATCAGCTTGGATAAATTAATATTGGAGGCTGAAAAATTGGAGAAGTTGCATTTGAAAGATTGCACACTTCATGTTTTTAGACTTATTAGTAGGGGTTTGTGTTGTGACTTCTAAATTTCTAATTAAGATTTCTACTTACATGTTTGATGCTTCTTATTTGAATGTATAACGAACGATCTTCACAGATTACAGAAATCCAACATTGAAGTGATAGTAAACTGTATAGAAGTTAAACCATAAGCTCAATTCAATCATCATAAACTTGTTTAACATTATGCTTTATGAAATGCTTATTCGATATGCTTGTATTGTCTTGTGTTCTTTTGGTGTAGAGACTAATATTGTAAGATGAAGGATAAAAAGAAGATCATGCGAAGTGACACACAATCTGTTTGATGAAATGTCCATATGAGTTATCTAACGGCGTTAGAAGTCCGTTAACAGCGAGAGCCTAACTGCAATAAGTATTGAACGTTAGGAGTTTGTTTGAACAAAAGTGTCATAAGGTGTGATCACCCATAGGGGTGTGCACCATAAGGGATAATTTGTTACTTTTCCCTAAAATAAAATATTGAAAATTTCAATAACTATAAAATATATAGTGTATAATTTTATATACAAAATCATTTTCAAATAGAATAAAATACAAACTATTAAAAATATGTGTTGGATCCTGGGAAGAGCATGTGTGGTGTATGGGAGGGAATACACTACACTTCAACCTTTTCATGTAAGGCTGTTTGAACAGCAGGTTGAGAGATCAGCTCACTGACTACACCATGTCAGCTTGCTTGGAAAAGCGTGTCACCTCTTATGATATTGAGGAAGAGTAATCTTCTCAAATAAGTTCTCGACTCAAAGAGTGAGTGACATGTTCTGTGAGCAGGTTGACTGACAGCTAGATGGAGCTTACAAGGTCATTTATCCAAGTATAAATTGTGTGCAGAAGCGTTGTGATCTGTTGGTTACTCTTACACCTCAAAAATATATATTAATTAGGGGTGTCTAAACGGTTCGGATCGGATATCCTACCCTAAAATTTTGGGTACCCGTATCCGAAATCTATCAAAATGCATATTCGTTTCCCGAACCCGAATTAGAGTTCGGGTAACCAATACCCTACCGGGTATTTCGGGTTGGGTACCCCAATACCCGAATACCTAATTAAAAAAAATCTATAATTATGCAATCAATACATCTATTTCACATCACATGTCAATACAAAATTATTGATAAATTATTTTCAACTTCAACCACTAAATAATCTTCATATTGAATCTCAAAATTAAATAAGATACTCCCTCCGTCCCACTAAGTTTGACACCTTTTTTTCCGGTACGGTTATTAAGGGGAGTGTATAAAGTAGTGTAAAATGTATAAAGGTGGTAGGGTCCACACCTTTTTGAAGAGATAACTTTTGCTATTTTTGGGGTGTGCCAAGCTTAGTGGGATGTCCCAAAAAGGAAAACGTGTCAAGCTTAATGGGACGGATGAAATATATAACAAAGTTCAAGCAAACAATGCAAATTCAAACATCAAAATGCACAATTCAAACATCATAATTCAACGTGTCATTACTTAGAGTTTTTATTAGGTAGAGTTTAGTTAGGTTAAGTTATAAATATGACAAAAATATTTAATGTTAATTATAACAAGTATAGTAAAAAATATATATTCAATTTTATAAACGGGTATTCGGGTATATTCGAACGGTATCGGGTAATACCCGAACCCGAAAAATCTAAATTTCTTAATACCTTACCCGTCCCATATCCGAATAATTCGGGTATTCGGGCACCCAATACCCAATCGGGTATGGGTTTTTTAGGTTTTACCCGATACCCGGTACCCATTTAGACAACCCTAATATTAATATCGAGTGCTATGTAAGAGATTGATTCGAGAATTCACATCTCACAAATTTTGATTTGCTCGAGGTGAAGTGATAAACATAGAATCAAATAATGCAATGCAAAACATAAGAGAACACACAACATTTAACGTGCTTCAGGAAAACCCCTACATCCACAATCGATCAAAGTTAGAAAGATGAATATCTTAATCTTGGATCCCCTGCTTATTTATCCTCGTTGAGTATGAGTCAAATCTCTCTTATTTATACTCACTGAGAACGATATTACAACTGAGTAAGAAATCTGGTTCGGTTTACAATCGTTCTTTCTCAAAGTTTTTTTTTGCTATAGAGGTAACTAGAACTATAGGCTTTGAAAGTTCAAGTCTAATGTAAGTTCTAGCGGGTTTATCCTATCGCGAATCCGCCGCTTGAGGAGAGACGAATTAAATCGTCAGCTATGAGTTGAAATTTACTCCGGGAACCTCGAACGAATTCGACACTCGAAACTTCTAGCCTATGACCCTCACCTACATCCCGACTATCATGTGGACGATAATCCGTCAGGATTTTATCGATTGGGAAGGAATTGAAATCGCATAGTAGAATACTGCAATTAATTTTTTGTACGGTATTGTATGTTGCAATGTCCGAAAATTACAGTTCTGTTTAAGTGTGATTTCGACGAACCTCCTTCCCTTATATTTATAAGTGTGTTGTGGGCTAGGTTAGGGTTTCAAAGGAGAATGAGTATGACTCTTCCAACATAAGAGTCACTCCAACCTTATCTCCTTATCCAATTAATTGACTTAATCAAACTTTGACTTTCATTAAATAATAATGACCAAGTTACATGCGACAACAATTGAATACATCTTGCTAAACCAATCACCACTACACAAAACATTACTATATAGGGTTGCAAAAAACCCGCATGTGCAAATGAATCAAAGCAGTGCATAATGAGTCGTGTATACTAATGTCATCGTCACAGATGAAGAAATAAAGAATTTTCTAGACCTCGTGCTTAGCAACAACATGAAGAATTTATCTCAATATGAAACCAAATTATATATATATGCAAGCATGTGTGACAACATAGACATATGAATACCATTATGTCGGTTAAGGTCAGCTCTCACAACGAATGATACTACAACCTTTACTGACTAGATTGTCCATGTCTGTCTAGGCTGTGGACTTTATTCTACAAAGAAGCCGATTGTGTTACCTTCTATGATCATGGATCCACCACACAATCTACAAATGTAGAGAAATGACTTATTTGCAATAAAATAATTGTAGAAAATAAATTACACACCAATGGTGAAAATATTTATTCTTATTAAACGGAAATGAAAAGAAGCTTGCTACAACGTCCAAGTATAAAACATGGTTTGAAGTATACAAATCCTAACAATATTTATAGACCTAGTATTTGAAAACTAGTCGTTGCAATATAATAATGATTGAGCATTAATTGTGTCATCCTTGTCATATTCGCGTGCACCGTCTAGCTGTAGCACCTTGAATGATAACATTAAATGTTAATATATTCGTTGATGATCAATGTACTTTTAGCCGTTGGAGTTACTCCTATGTGACATGATGACTTGGCGTAGGACATGTTAATTGATCAATTTAGGTAGATCTTTAAGCTTCCCCATTTTTTGTTGAGCAGTTCACTTAACCTTATCAAGTTAGCTTGATATAGTGACCTGATATGATTAGGTCAAATTCCAATATAACTGAGCTGACTCCCCACGATTTGTAGATCAACTAATATCGACATGTGCAATCCAGGTCAGGTGAACACCAACTTGTTTGATAAAAGGTTGACTCCATCGGGCTGCTTCTTGTGCAGCTTGATCCTCTATTGTGCAGACAGACCAGGTCGATTTCATCGACTTGTATCATCGACCTGTTCCAAAGCAGGTAAGATGTTCACTTCTGGAACAAGTGGTTTGTGCACATTTTAATCTTTCTCGATCTGTCCAGCGGCTAGGGCTGTCTAAACGGGTACTGGGTTTCGGGTTTTACCTAAAATACTCAACCCGTTTGGATATTAAGGTACCTGAAACCTGAATTTATCGGGTATCAGTTCGGGTTTCAGATATATTTTTAGTAAATCTTTTGGATATCGGGTATACCCAAATACCCGACGGGTATACCCGAAAATCCAAAATTTATTTAAAATATACACTTTATTTTTTGTCATTCCCTATAACCTTCTCTCTCACGTAGGGTGCTTCATGCTTGCCAGGCTGCCATCTCACGCCACCCATCTATACCTCTATTTTTATTTTCTATGCGTCCACCTTTTTATTTACTTTTTGTCCTTTTTTTCTCACAATGACCCCAGCTACTCATCCCCCTCCTTTCTTTTCTTTTACGTTTCCATATGTCTCATCATCTTCCTTATATTAGAGCACCTGCAGCGCAGGCGGGTGCGGGAAACCCGGGCAGCCCAAGGGCAGGGGCGCCGGCTACTAGGGTGGGGAAACCCCCGCTGTGGGGGAAGGGGTTTGGGCGACGGGTTGTGTCCCGAGACGGGCGCTGGGCGCGGGAAACCCACACGAGTTTCACCGCTGCGGCACCCGGTTTTGCCGCGCCCCTAGTTTTTATTTTTAATTTTCTTTTTTTTTATTCTTTAATTCATCTATAAATACCCTATTTCAATCCCACATTTTTATACATCTTCATCCATTCTTCAATCTTTCAACCATCTTTCTTCAATCATTTCTATTACAAGTTAGCCCAAAAAAAAATGACTTCTTCTTCCGATTCCGACAATGAAATTAATGCTCGATTTTTGCAACTCGCAAATAATTTTATGGAGGCGGGTCATAAATATCTAGCATCACTCTGCACATCCGACTCCCAACGTCAAAAAAAAAATGAAGAAAAACTTCATCAAAAGGGATCGAGAGTAGGCCTCCGTACGTCTATACAACGACTACTTCTCCCAAAATCCAACATTCCCCGACAATTATTTCCAACGTCGATTTCGTATGCGGAGAGAGTTATTTCTCCGCATTGTCACAATCTTGGAGAATCGTGAAGAATACTTTCGATAATGTACGGATGCTACAGGCCGTCAAGGGTTCACGCCACTACAAAAATGCACGGTTGCAATCCGGCAACTTGCAAATGGAGGTGCCGCCGATCAATACGACGAGTATCTCCGGGTCGCCGAGTCAACGGGCATAGAATGCCTCAAACATTTTTGTCGTGCCGTTGTTGAGGCTTTTGGGTCTCAATATTTGAGGCGACCCAACCAAGAAGATATTCAACGCCTAACGGAGCTTCATGAAGAGAAGCACGGCTTCCCCGGCATGCTCGGTAGGATCGATTGCATGCATTGGGCGTGGAAAAATTATCCGATGGCGGTGTTCAATAACGTGCTCAACCAGTCTACGGTGTTCAACAACGTGCTCAATGGGAAAGCGTCTCGTGTGACGTTCATTTCCAACAACAAACAATACAACATGGACTATTATTTAGCCGACGTTCATGGCCAACAACAAACAATACAACATGGACTATTATTTAGCCGACGGCGCTAACCCATGTTGGCCGACTTTCGTCAAATCAGTGCCAACGCCCACCGACGAGAAACGGTCTCGTTTCAAAGTTATGCAAGAAGTGGCACGCAAGGACGTCGAACGAGCATTTGGAGTACTCCAATCTCGATGGGCAATCATTAAAGGTTCGGCACGCCTTTGGTTTCGTGAGCATTTATCCGACATCATGTATACTTGCATTATTTTGCATAACATGATTGTTGAAGACGAAGGTCCGTATGCAACTAGTTGGGCACCGGAGACCGAAGCAAGCTCCTCCTCCATTCCACCCGAGGAAGCAACTCGCGGTGCCAACGAACTTTTCAATGAGTACATGGAGTGTTTGGCCAACCTCCGAGATAGACGTGCTCACGAAATGCTCTAGCATGATTTAATCGAAGAAATCTACGCTCGATTTGGGGATTTAAATTAAGTGTATTTTTTCGTTTCTTTTGTTGTATTTTAATTCCGTGTGTTTTAAATACTCATATTTCAATTTCTTGTATTTTGGATTTGAAATTAAAATTAATGAAATTTTAATTTCTAAAATTGTTATTTTAATTTTAATGTTATTTAATTAAATAAATTTAAATATTAATAAAAATTTAAATATTTAATTTTTTTTCATTTTTATTTATTTATTTATTTTATATTACAAATTAAATTAATATCATTTTTCTCAAATTCAATCATTATATAATTATTAAAGTAGAGACTTTGGAAACTCAAAGCGAGAAACTCTCACTGCTGCCTACCAACACAATCTCTCAAACACCACTCAAAAAAGTTCCATTTATTTACAGAAATGTCACTGCAACCACTATTTGAGCAACCCCCATTGGGGATGCTCTTATGAACGTCTCCAGACTCTCCACTACGAGCACTCTCCACTCCAGCTTAATTTGAAGCTCTATTTCTATGCATCCACTCATCCATCATCGACGTTAGCTTTTAAAACGACGATACGGTAATGATTTTATAGAGATTTGGGTTTGTGAATTTAATATAGTCCACCATCTCTCGTTAAGGTCTGAAAATATATAATTTTATAATGGATCTGAAAATTTTGTTTACTTTTGATTTATATTTTCGGAAAAATCAAGTACCCTAATACCCAATTTGAACTACCCAAATTGGGTACTGGGTACCCAAATGAAAAATCAGGTCGGGATGAGGTATTAGAAATTAAGGTTTATCGGGTACGGATACCCGACCCGACCCGACCCGATTACACAGCCCTACCAACGGCCTGCTCTAGTGGCTTGTATGATTGTATCTAAGCAGTGAGCTGGTCTTCTCCTGGCCTATTGTGCTGTAAATAGAGTTGGAACTTCAGATCGGTTATTTCGGATAATAACTATTCGAACTGATAACTAACGCTAACTGATAATCGATAACTGCAATTTTTCAATAGTGGCTTGATTATCGGATTCTGTTTTCCGATACCGATTGGATATAATCGAATAACAGAAATAACCGAAATTTAAATTAAAAATTTATATATTTTATTTTTATAAATATATTTTATATATTTAATAATTATTTAATATTTTACATATATATACATATTTTTTATTTTTAATAATTATTCCATATTTATTAAAAAATTTAAAAGAAAAATATAAAAAATATAGTTAATATTTAATTTTATTTTAGTTTTACTTTTGTTTTAAATGTTTTATAAAAAAATTCAGTTAATTCGGATACTTGGATAACCGATCCGACTAATCGAATTGTTAGCGGATAACCGAAATTGAAAATGCAGTCTGGATTTGGATAGTAAATTTTGATGAAAATGAACCGCACCAAACTTCCAGCCCTAGCTGTAAATATGATGCTTTAAAAACTAAGTCTAGAAACATCAGGTTAGTCATGCGAACAGATCATTACATTGATCTATTCTTACATTTTGACTTAACATGCTACAAACAATAAGGTCGTTCTTACAACATAGGTTGTTCAACCTAAACCGAGCACTCTAGGTTCTCGCAAGAGTATGAGATCTATTGTAAACGGCTAAGTTGGCCCTTGTCGAATCTCAAGGAAAGCTTAACAGGGGATTTTAATTCTAGGTGCTCTAAACTTAAATTAAAACTTACACACTCCAATCAAAACAAATAAAATAAATAAAAAATAAATTAAATGTCTTTCAAATCCACACCCGTGAAACCCATACTCCCGCTAAAATTTACGACGAAATACTCGTGAAATACCCGTTAAATATTCATAATAAATATGCATATTCATCTAATATTAATCATATTTATCTATTTTTTATATAAAATTATTATTTTCACAAAAAATTATATCTAATATATCTTAAATATTGAAATTATATATTTTGCGGGTGATACATACCCGCGAGTGAGTTGATGGGTATCCGAAGGGTGGTGGGTTGCGGGTACCCGACAGTGGTGAATATCCGTGAGTGATGAGTTTGAGTGATTTTAATATTTACGAGTATTTTTATAGGTAGAATTTAATATTCATTTATTTCGTGGATAAGAGTATAAATAGATATTATCCGTACGTGCTGTGCCGGATTGTGATGCCTTGGCAACATTATTTTATCCATGTATAACGGTGAAAGTGACGAGCTTCATACTTGAATATGAATTGGAAGTGTCAATTAGTGGTTGCTTAATTATATTTTTCTTCTAGATGTTTCCATATCAAATTCATTTATCAATGTGTGCGCTTGATATCAGGCAATAAAGGGCGAAACGCCCTTTCAACAAAAATTAAAATTGGCAACAAAATATCTTTAGGCCTAAGTACTTGTGATAAAATTGACATACACGCATTGTGCATTACTAATATTTTTGTAAAATATACTAAAAAATATATAAGACGACGTGTCATACTAAATGGGGACCAATATGAGATCACAGAAAGCTAGAGAATCAAGCTTATTGCTAAATATCTAAAAATATCATCATTAATTAACATTATAAATAGTTTAATCCACCCAACAATGAGCATAGAACCTTTGATCAATTATGATTAATAATTTAATATGGTAATTAATATTTCATGCCGTACTTTTGTAAATCCTTGTGCAGTAGAAAAGGTGAAAGAAGCAATGCAGCATAATGTAGAAGTAGAAGTAGAAGAATAAGTTGAATAATTTTATTATATTGAATTATATGATAATGTATATGCAAATTCGTGACATGGGATGGGAGATGTAATATAAAAAATATATATAATCGATTGGATGGTGTTAGTTTATTTGGGATGAATTTCGTGAATTCCTTCCAAATTTCTAGATAGGCATCTCACCTCACCAACTATCTCTTTATAATATTGCAATTAATTATGATAGTGGCATTCTTCATCAAACTTTATGAAATATGCTCGCATACAATTACAACCTGCTCTGCTTCTATCCATTTAATTTTATTCGTTGCTCATTTCATTGGTTTACTCTTTTCTTTTATGCAAATTAATTTAATATAATTTAATTGGTTAGTTACGATCGCATTCATAATTAAAGTAAATTCCAGAGTACAAAATGTTCTTTGCATGCATTGTTCGTACGCCTTTTTACCACCTCAACTAATTATTTGCTCCTTAAACAATAATCTCTCATTTAAATAATATTATATAAGAAAATTTTCAGTTTTATTTGAATAGGATGGTGAACATATGCTAAAATAATGGATAATGATCAATGGATCCCATCTATAATGTAAGAGTTTTAAGGCGGTAAATTAATTTTTGGAAAATTTTCATCGAAATATATAGGGTTAATTTGTTTTATATACACCGAGAATTAACTATTTTGAATTTTAACATTAGCATTGAGATAATATTGAGTTTGGACCCAAACCTCAAAACACCCCACCGCCCTCCACCCCACCCATACATTTCACACTTAAATATGACGCCTAGATGTTCACGGTTACGGTTCGGTGAACCGTCGGTTCACGATTTTGAGAATTTGGAACAGAAATCGAACCACCGTTGCGACAGTTCACCATTCGGAACCGAACTGTGTAGGGCAGTTCCGGTTCCAAACCGCCGGTTACGGTTTGGAACCGTCCAAAAAATTAATACTAATATACTTAAAAATTTTGAATATTTTATTTATTTTAATTACATACTTATGCATATCATCATTTAATTTCATATCACATAATTTACTTTGTAATGTAATAGTAGAATAACTACGTAAAAATTTATTTTAATTTCATATTAATTATATATAATACACATATAATGATATATTAATAAAAATATAATAATAAAAAATTAAAAAAGGTTTTTATGTGTTATCATCTCATGAATACGGTAATTGAATAACACATTAAACACAAATACATTGATGAAATGAAATAATATAATTATAACAATATAAAATGAACACTAATAAATATGTATATAATATTAAGGTTTAATTAGGTTATCATCTAATTAAATTTTATTTTATTTAATTATTAATGTATTCGTAAGTTTAATATATCAATTATAAAAAATAATTATAAGAAATGACTATTTATAATATATTAAATAAATTGAATTGGATCAAAAAAGAGATACGGTTCCAAATAGACGGTTACGGATCCAAACTGTCGGTTCATGTTTCTGAATTTTTGTAACCGCAACTGAACCATCCTCTACACGGTTACGGTTTGGAACTGAACCGTCGGGTACGATTATGGTTCTCGAAACCACAGGTTACGGTCTGATTCCAACAGTTTCGGTTCCTTTGAACACCTCTAATGACGCCCCGTCATTTCGTGTGATTAAGTTGAATTTGTGTATAAAATATTATTGGATAAATTGATTTTGAGTTTATAGAATTCTTAATTGGTTTGAGATTAATTTTTAACTCATAGGGTTCTTAATTAATTTGACGGTCGTTAATTTTGAGGTAAATTAGATGGTTCGAAATTATTCTATTATTTGAGTAGATAATTGTAGCATGGTATATTTCTCAAAATCGATTTTTCGTTGAGTGAGAAATAATATACTATTTATGTAAAGAGGTGTTGGGCTTGATTAATTTGGACATGGGCCAAATTAGAGTTATTAGACATGATAAATGGTTTGAAAAACCATTAGTCTACATATAGCCCAATAGTAAATGAAATTAGAAAATTCATATCTTTACATATAATTAAAGTTTGAGGTTAGCACCATGCACGTTCAAATCTTGATTTTAAATGGTATCAATACCATTAATTTTACATTTAAAAGGCAACCATCGGTCATTTTATTTATAGTGTAACCGTTAGCCATGATGAATGATTATCATGAGTAATATTTAATTTGTTCCCTATGAGACTCAATAAAAGGAGGAGGTGTAGGGTTGTTTCAAACACACCAACAAGAAGATCTTCATCTTCTCCTCCTTCTCTCTACATTCATCTCTAGTTGCATTTTAGGAGCATAGTCTTGTTCGTTTATCTAGTCTCGTCAAGTTCAGTGGAGCCTTGAGAGTTTGTGATACTGCTACTCTAAAGGACAAAGCCGTTTCATCTTTGGGGGCGATACGTCAATCCGTGAGCACTATCGGGGCGTATTTCATCTTGCCGAGAGAGGACTCATCGACTCGGCTACATAGTTTGTATTTACTTTATTTGTCAATATATCTTTTATTTTAACGATCTACTTTTATTGTATATAGCAACGTGTATTCAATAATCACAAGACGAAATATAGTACGTTGCAGTTTCGGTTCTTGATCGTGGGAGAATTAAATTATTAACTTAAAATTTTGCTTGGAGATGTCGACCTCTGCCAATTCCTACTCCGATGTAGTTGCATCCTTGGTTGATGCATCTTCCTCCGTCATTGTTGGTGGATCCACTGATGTTGTTTCTGATCGTGTTAATGTGGTCACCACGTTTGTGGGGACGATTTCAATCTCCATCTCGGTGGTAGCCAAGAACATGTCAACCACCGTTCCTTTGACGTTCTTCCTCCATGGTGCGTCAAGCATGTCTTTGAATACTTCGGCTTCCATTTTCCACCCGACGTCGATCTCGCCATTCGTGCCTCCGATCATGATGGTGATTCCGCCCTTGACTTCATCAAGTGCACTACCTTTCACCGTTTCCCAACAACCAACGATGTCAAAGGCGAATCCTCCTTATTTGTTCTCGGGGAAGGATTTCAAAAGGTGGCAACAAAAGATGGAGTTCTACATCACTATGTTGGGGATCGCGAGTTGGTTGACCGAGGATGGTCCTTCGCTTCCAAGGGAGGACGTGGTCGATTTTGGGGCCCGTGTGTAGGGATGAAAATGGGCCAGGCTTCCCTATGCTCAGGCCGGACCCGTGTTTTATATATACAGGCCCAAGCCCAAGCCCATATGAACCGGGCGGGCTTAGGCCGGGCCTGGGATTTTTTTTAATTATTTTTTTCTTTATTATTTTTATTTTTAATACATTAAAAAATATATAATTTATTTTTTTAATTGTACTTTATATATTTTAACAACTATTTATACTTTTAAAAGCAAATAAATACTAAATCCAAACTTATTTAGTTATATATCTTATTTAATATGTATATTAATTTATATTTATTATATATTAATTATAATAATAAAATTTATACTATTTTATATTTATAATCTATATATTAAATATAATAATTTCGGGTCGGGCTTGGGTGGGCCTGGGTATGTTGGGCCTAAAAATTGGCGCAAGCCCACCCATCAAGCTTAAAATTTTGGTCCAAGTCCGGCCCATGACGTCATCGAGTTGGGCTCAGGCGGCCCATTATCGTAGGGCTTGGGCGGGCTTGGGTCGGGCCGGGCTAAATTGTCATCCTTACCCGTGTGATATATGATCAATGGAAAAACTATGATTATATATGTAAAAACTCAATCTTGAGTGGTTTAGAGGATACTTTGTATTATGTCTATTCGAGTGTCCCTACCTCTAAAGAATTGTGGGAGGTACTTGAGAAAAAGTATATGGCGGATAATGCCGGGACGAAGAAATTCGTGGTAGCCAAAATGTTGTACTACAAGATGGTTGATCATCGATCTGTGATGGAACAAGTGGAGGAGTTTCAACTCATCATCCACCAAGTTATAGCCGAGGGCATGAAAATGTGTGACACCCTTATAATGGTGGTTTTGATCAAGAAACATCCTCTAAGTTGTAAGGAGTTCAAGAAAGGGATCAAACACAAGATAAAAGATATCACACTTGAGCAACTAATTGTGAGGCTTCGCATTGAGGCCAACAATATTGTGCTTGAAAGGGGCACGGTCCCAATGGATGAAAAAGCCAACTTGTTGGAGAGAGTTGGTTCATCCAACAAGCCTGCTCGTCCAAGTGCTAAAGACAAGAGTAAGATTAAAGTGGTGGTGCGCAAGTTCGAAGGAAATTGCTATAATTGTGATAAACCCGGCCACATGGCTAAGGATTGCAATGCACCAAAGAAAAAGAAGTTCAAGAAAATGGCGCATGTAATTCAGAGAGACTTCAACGATGATGACTTATGTTCCATGATCGACCAGACAAACCACGAGGAAAATTCGAAGTCATAGTTTATCGACACGAATGCTTCTTTTCATGTATGCTTTGACAAGAGTAGTTTTGAAGGAAGGAAACTCCACATGGGCAACCAAGCTTCATCCGATGTGGTTGGAATTGGGAACGTGGTGTTAAAGTTAACATCTGAGAGAGAGCTAACTTTGAAGGATGTGTTGCATGTTTCCGACATCTGTAAAAATTTAGTCTCGGGATCACTACTAGTGTACAATAGTTTCAAACTTGTTTTTGTTTACGATAAATTTATTTTGTCTAATTTTGGAACTCTTATAGGTAGGGGATTCATTTGTGGTAGATTATTCAAAATGAATGTAATTGTCAAGGGCCGTGTAACCAAGAATGATGGTAATAAGAATGTTTCTACTTCTTCTTACTTGGTTGAGTGTTCTAATTTATGGCATTATAGATTATGACATGTTAATCTTAATGCTATAAAAAGATTAGTAAATTTAGATTTACTAAAGGTAAATGAGTTTAAAACTCAAGACAAATGTCAAATTTTTGTAGAAGCTAAAATGGCTAAGTTACATTTTCATTCAATAGAAAGGAACACTATGTCTTTAGAATTAATTCATACTGATGTGTGTGATTTAAAATTTGTGCAAACAAGAGGTGGTAAAAAGTATTTTATTACTTTTATCGATGATTGCATAAGGTATTGTTATATATATTTCTTAAGAGGTAAAAATGAGACTATTGAAACTTTTAAGAACTTAAAAAATGAAGCCCAAAAATCAACTTAATTGTAGAATTAAGATGGTTCGAAATGATAGAGGTGGAGAATATTGTAATGACCCGCTCTTTCGTTAGAACTATTACGTACCAAATATTTTGTGGATAATGAAAAATTTTATGATTTGGAGAATCAGTCAGCAAATTAACCATGCTAATCCCCTACATTATTTAAATTAAACTCATTTCAATTTAAATCTTATCAAAAGCATAGTGTGGCAATAATCTCCATCATATTTTATTTATTTATTTTTATTTCTTTTCCTCTCCTAAGTGGATCGACCAGTATCATTAATCATTTAGATGTATTAATAGTATAAGTTCATAGCATATCAACTTTGTTATACATTACATGTATGGGGAAAATCAAGCACTAATATTTCATGTACAGTTCGTAATAGATATATATATAAATAATAATAGTAAAAGACTGTAAAGAAGATATAACAGAAGTGGATCAGATTTTATTACAGAAACCAAATCTAATAATGGAGGTAACTTTACATAGTAGTAATAAAGATGTTATATACATCATCAAACCCAAAACACCCCAACAAATAAAATAGAGATTTAAATAAAATAGAGATTTATAGGAGGTAGACTGAGAAATAGGCGGCTGAGAAGATGGGAGCAGAGCTGCCACTCACGCCACTTCACTTCACCTCACCTCACTCAGAACTGTTCCATCCACTCCTAAAAAGAGAACAACCTGTACACATCTGGAAGTTAAAACCAAGACTCTCATTACTCTATATAAAGAGTAAGTTCTTAACAAATAATTATAACTCACTCAACTCATACCAAATTGCTGCCGAATTGGAGATTCGGAGAAGAACCAGGAAAAGAGAAGAGATAGCAGTTCATAAGGTAAAAGTTCTGCCTATAACATTACTCCCCTTAGCTACATATTTACTTACATGTCATGAACGTAGACTTTAAACCAGGGTATGTTAGAAATCTACATGAGCATGCTTTAGAAACTATAATCCTTGCTCAAGAATCATTCTCACAATCTGACCAACGACAACATTTTATTTCATATTCTTGAAACACCTAATTTAAGTGTAAAGAAGAAAGGAACAAGAGAAAGAAGAGCTTATCTAGTAATTAGGAACAAAGGCAGTGCACGGTGGCTGCCCAACGGATAGCTCCATCCGTGAGCTTCCTCCGAACCACCTCGAACAGGCCCCGACAGACTCTGGACAGCCAGGGTAGACCCCGGACAGCCTCGATCAAGCTTCGAACAGTGCCGGACAGCCTCGAATCACTTCGAACAACGCCGGACAGCCTCGAATCACTTCGAACAGTGCCGGACAGCCTCGAATCACTTCGGACGGTCCTGAACCGACCCGAACAGCCCAAAACCTGTTCCGCATCGCCCCTGATAGCTCCGGACAACCCCAAACCAACCCCGAATCACCCGAAACCAATCTGCAAATTTAGAACACTCATAAGACTCAATTATTTCATGAAATTTGAAGAGGAAAGAAATCTTCAGATCATAAACATTCTCTGACCAAACAGAAAATAAAACTAGTAATGAAGATAAAATAAGAGTGAGAGGAAGGAGTTTTACCTGGAGCACAGCTTCACCATCTTGGAAGGAGACGGGAGCGGGCACCGAAGAGCGACAGAGCTCCACCAGAATTCAGACCAAGCCACCCTTCCCAAACCAAAGCAATTCCTTCACAGTATCCATAAGAAGTGATTAGAACCAATATCCTATTTCAACAAACACATAGAAAGATTATATTAGGAATCTAAGAATGCAGAATGCTAGAATCCAAAACTAGGAACATGCATAAATGATTTGAACAAAAAAAAAAAGAACTAGGAATTTAACCTGAGGCAGTGGCGCGGTAGAGACGACAGTGGCGAGGAATTTAACCTGAGGCAGTGGCTCCGAGGGTTGCTGCTTCAGGTGCACGATGGGGCAGACGACTACCTTGTCTCCACCGCCGGAAGAAGGGCAAGCAGAACCTGAAAGGTTCCAGAGATAGGGAACGCAGAGAGAAAGAGGAAGAAGCAGCGTGAGAATGGCCACGAAGAAAGAAGGAGAAGGAGAAGAAAGAGGAAAGGAGAGAACTTACCAAGAAATGAGGGGCGCGGCTGCGGGGATGGCGGCGGTGTTGCTGCATGTCAGCGGGAGGAACTCCGGAAAAGAGATCTTTGTCCGAGTTCAACTGAGGAAGAACTCGCCGAAGAGAAACCACCGACGAGCAGAACAGCGGTGGCGACGCGGAGCTGCGCAACGAGAGAGAGAGAAAGCGCGGCGGAGAGGGAGAACCGAGGGAGGAAGAGAGAGTGCAGCGGAGAGGAAGAAAGAGGTGAGAAAATAAATAAAAAACGGCAGAGTGATTTGGGAAGAAAAGAGTTGAGTTTTGTTTAGGTTAGAGAAATAGAAGTATCTAGAAATTGGACCCGGGTACGGACCGGTTATGGACCGGGTCAGATACAAATATTATGGGTCGGGTCGTAAATTATAACTGGGCTTAAAGCTAAATAAGTACTGGGCCGAATTAGCCATTATTGTTGGGCCAGTGACTTAAATCAATACTGGGTCAAGAATTAATAAGATGGGCTATGGAATTAATAAAATGATCAATTTAGCATATATTATTGGCCGAAACTTAAATTCTACGGGCTTAAATAATACAAAACAATGGGCTAATTAAATAAATATGAATGAGCCTAATTAAAATGTTGAAATGGGCTAAGTTAAAGTCCTATAGGATTGTATTAATAAAATTTGGGCCCACTTAATTAATCAAATGGGCTAACCTAATTTATATTAGGGGCTAAATAAATTATTTAAATGGACTATTAATAAATTCTATTGGATAGAATTTATTTAGTTGGACTAAGTCCAAGAATAATGTTAGTAATTAATTTAGATAATTAATTTATAATTATTTCACTAAAATTTATTTTTAAAAAAATGTTTTAATTATAAATCATACTTAAGATATATATTAACTAGGTTATTTTAACCTATAAGAGACTTATAGATATTTTGATTTAAGAATCAAAATATTCAATTAGAGATTTATTTATTTATTCAATAATTATTACTTAGATGTAATAAATGAAATATAAAAATTTAGAAACATAGTTGATTTGAGAAATCAACGTTTCTAGACAAAATTCGATATTTGAATAATAGTCTAGTAAACACCCAAGGATAATTCTAAAAATAGTAAAGGATAATATTTTCTTACACTTGGAAAATAGTAGATGCAATAAAGTATTGTATCTCACTTGAGAATTTTTAAAGGTTTCGACGAGAGGTCGGATCCGCATCTCGAGAACAAAGCAGTCACCAATCAAGACTATTCAAGTAGGCTTTCTTACTCTATAAAATATGTGTGCATGACTTTAGAATGAAATTAGTTATTTTCAACTACTGTCTTGCCATAAATGTTTCAATTTATGTATGATGTCTATCTGTTTATTTATAATCGAATTCGGGTCCCAGAAGATTAGATATCTTACTCAGACTTGTGCACACAAAGGACCGCGAGTCATCTTAGCGGGTTGGCCGGTCCAGTGTCCGTGTGAGGTGGCCACCTCCTCGGCACATAGAACTTCGGATATGGCAGATTACAAAAGAACTTAGACTGCAGTCGAACATAGGAATTTCACGAGAAATGATTTTGGTGAATATAGGTGCTTTAGAGACAAAATCTCTATGTTTCACTTATAATGGCTTGACAGTTATATTTGTACAAATGCGATTTCGGCACGTGTCTACCGAGTACTTTTGTACTCAGCCCTGCATGTATTTATAAATGTGCAGGTTAAGAAACGATGAAGGAGGGGATGCTACGCCGTGCTTTTGTCGGTCTCTTAGCGGTTGACTCTTGGGAGTTTTACATGTCTTCATACGTGTAAAATTTTCATTGATCCGAATAGTTCCGCTGCTAGTTGAGATTTTCTATGTAATGGACACAAGACTTCAGTCTTCTTAATATTCGTGGTTATGTATGAGCTTATGACTCAAATTATTCCTATGTCGATTTCGTACAATGAAGTTCCTAGTTAAGATATGAGAATGTCGTTCAATTCATCTTGATTTCATTTCCTCCATTCTATTCCCGCTTCTTAAATCCCTCCCTTAGTCATGATTTTCCCGGATTCTACTATCCTTAGTAGAATGCGGTCGTGACAAATATGTAGCACCATTTGAAGAGTTATGCAATGAAAGTGTTATAATTCATCAAACAACGGCTTCATACTCACCTCAATCAAATGGCATTGCGGAACGAAAGAATCGAATTCTAAAGGTGATGATGAATGCTCTTTTGATTAGTTTGGGCTTACTCATAGCATGTGGGGTGGAAGCTGTTTTAACCGCTAATTATATCTTGAACAAAATTTCACTTAAGGGTAAGGATGTGACTCCTTATGAATTGTGGAAAGGAATGAAACCTTCTTATAAATACCTTAAAGTGTGGGGGTGTTTAGCGAAGGTAGAAGTGTCATTTTCTAAACAAGTTACAATTGTTCCTAAAACGGTTGATTGTATCTTTATATGATATGCACTAAATAACAGTGCTTATCGATTCTTATTTCATAAGTCAAAGATTCCCGATGTCAACGAAGGAAGAACGATAGAATCAAGGAATGTTATATTCCTTGAAAATGTTTATCCATGTAAGGATAAAGGAAACAATTATGGAGATAGAATTGTAGTTGAGGCTGATTGCTCAAGTCCAACAGGATCGAGACATGGCAAGAGAAAGAGAACCACAAGTTCTGACCTAGATGTGGTAATAAAGTGAGAAAACCTAAGACTTATGGACTTGGGTTCATCACATTTATGTTGATTGAGGATCCTAAGTCAGTGAAGGAAGCTCTTGCTAGTCAAGATGCACCATTCTGGAAAGAAGCTACTAATATCAACATTGATTCCATCATGCAGAATTACACTTGGGTGTTGACTGATCTTTCGGAAGGTTTTAAGCTTTTAGGATGCAAATGGATTCTTAAGAGGGAGTATAAAGTTGATGGAACAATTGATAAGTTTAAAACTCAATTTTTTGTCAAGGGTTTTAAACAAAAAGAAGGTTTTGACTTCTTTGACACCTACTCACCAGTTACAAAGATTACTTCCATTAGAATGTTCATCGGGATTGGTGCTTTGCATAATCTGAAGATTCATCAAATGGATGTAAAATCTATGTTTCTTAATGGGGAGTTGCGTGATGAAATTTACATGGAACAACCTGAAGGGTATATTGTACCCAGTCAGGAAAAGAAAGTTTGCAAATTACGTTTGTTGTATGGTTTAAAACAAGCGTCTTTACAATGACACTTGAAATTTGATAGTGTAATGTTGTCAAATGGATTTAGGATCAACGAGTGTGACAAGTGTGTATACGTAAAGGAAAATTATAACGAGTATCTTATTATTGGTCTTTATGTAGACGACATATTGATTATGGGAAATAATCAACTCGTGATCATTGATACTAAAAATATGTTGAAAAGAAATTTTCAAATGCAAGATTTAGGTCTGGCTACGTTATTCTTGGGATAAGAATTAAAAGAATATCTGAAGGACTTGTATTTACACAATCTCATTATATTGAGAAAGTGCTCAAAAAGTTCAATGCTTATGACCGTACACCAGCTAAGACTTCATTGGAGCTTAATGTGCACTTGAGCAAGAATAGAGGTGAACATGTAGCTCAAGAAGAATATGCCAAAATTATTGAGAGTTTGATGCATATTACTAATTATACACGTCCTGATTTAGCATGTCCAGTTAATAAGTTGAGCAGGTATACGAGCAATCCAAATGAAGAACATTGGAAAGCTTTAGTAAGACTTTTGAGATACTTGAAGTATACTCTTAACTTCGGGTTGCATTACTCAAGAGACCCCCAGTACTTGAAGGGTACTGTGATGCTAATTGGATATCCGACACAAATAACTCATTTTCAACGAGTGGATATGTGTTTACTATAGGGGGTGGAGCTATTTCGTGGAGGTACACGAAACAAACTTGTATAGCCCAATCTACTATGGAATCCGAATTTATAGCTTTAGATAAAGCTGGAGAAGAAGCCGAATGGCTTAGGAATTTTCTGGAAGATATTATGTGTTGGAGCAAACCTATGTCGTTAGTGATAATTCACTGTGATAGCCAATCAGCTATTGGGAGAGCACAAAATGAGATGTCTAATGGTAAGTCTTGACATATTCGTCAACGATATAATACCATGACACAATTGATCTCAAATGGTGTTATAAATATTGATTATGTGAAATCAATAGATAACCTTGCGGATCCTCTAACCAAAGGATTAAATCGAGATCAAATGTATAAGTTACTGAAGGGAATGTGATTGAAATCCACATCTTAAACATGATTAAAGTGGTAACCCAACCATGATGACTGGAGATCCCAATAACTTAGTTTAATGGGAAAACTAAGCTATAAGAATCTAGTGTGAATCACTCTTGAAGATTAAATCTTTATCCATTTCCTATAAAGCAAGAGAGTGTTGTTACATGCACGTGGTGAGGTTAAGTCTTTAGACTTTTAATGACTCTTAGAGATAAGTATTGCAAGATATTTGATAAGAGAGTCACTTATATAAGTGAGAAGTGTTGGCCGCTTCAAAAAGACACTTATGAATCCAAAGAGGTGTCCAATGCCTGAAATGGACACAAAACATGAGAACTAATGAGATTGAGATGATATTGCGTTAATAATATTGAATCGGTATACACCAATGAGGAATAGTTCAAGGCATCGCGTCCACTAGTTCGCCGGTATGCCCGATACTGTTAACTATGGAAAGTTCAAAACCACAAGTTATTTTTCCTAATGCAATATTATTTCTTGAGCACTGAGTTTTGTATGCGTTCATGCATATCATTTTCACTCATGTGGGGGATTGTTGGATAAATTGATTTTGAGTTTGTAGGACTTAATTGATTTGAGATTAATTTTGAACTCGTAGAGTTCTTAATTAATTTGACGGTCGTTAATTTCGAGGTGAATTAGATGGTTGGAAATTATTTTACCATTTGAGTAGATAATTGTAGCATGGTATTCTTAAAATCGATTTTTCGGTAAGTGGGAAATAATATGCTAATTATGTAAAGAGGTGTTGAGCTTGATTATTGGACATGTGCCAAATTAGAGTTATTGGACATGATAAATGGTTTGAAAAATCATTAGTCTACATATGGCCCAATACTAAATGGAATTAGAAAATTCTTATCTTTACATATAATTAAAGTTTGACGTTACCACCATGCACGTTCAAATCTTGATTTTAAATAATATCAATACCATTGATTATACATTTAAAAGGCAACCGTCGCTCATTTTATTTATAGTGTAACCGTCAGCCATGATGAATGGTCATCATGAGCAATATTTAATTTGCTCCTCATGAGACTATAAAAGGAGGAGGTGTAGGATTGTTTCAAACACACCAACAAGAAGATCCTCATCTTCTCCTCCTTCTCTCTACATTCATCTCTAGTTGCATTTTAGTAGCATAGTCTTACTCGGTTCTCTAGTCTCATCAAGTTCGTTGGATCCTTGATAGTTTGTAATTATACTACTCTAAAGGACGAATTCGTTTCATCTTTGGAGGCGATACGTCAATCTGTGAGCACTACCGAGGTGTATTTTATCTTGCAGAGAGATGACTCCTCGACTCGGCTATATAGTTTGTATTTAGTTTATTTATCAGTATATTTTTTATTTTCATGATCTACTTTTATTGTATCTAGCAACGTGTATTCAACAAATATGTTAGTTTCGAGACAAGTTATTTGGTGTACGAGGGGAATATACAAACTTAAAAGGTTTGGTTCTTGAAACATTTGCAATGTGTGTGGTGTCTTAAACTGAAAGGAGCTTCAGTATAGACATTCAATTTATATATGAATCCTACAATATTTGTTTAGTATTTGGCTATTAGACTATTATATATACTGAAGTATGTGGAGAAGTTGGTGATTTTATTGTAACTCGTGTATCAAAAAACTAAAGTTTTAGAATTAGAGTTTCCTTTTTATATTAGTCAATATTCATTTTAGTATGAATGCAAAGTTAGCTGGTAAACTAAAATAAGAGACATGACGTTTGATTTGCGTAGTTGGAAGGTAAAAAAATCATACGTAGATCTATGTTTTTGATGTGATTCGAGAGTTTCTTACTAAATTAGAGATATGTTCCTGATCAACTTTTACAAGTATTGTAATTGTCGATGAGCTCGATCATTACTAGTTAGAAAATATATAATTTTGTAATATAGTCTTAACACTATGGAATCTATAGTTAACTTGTTAAAAAATATTTAAATATTAAACAATATGAGTTTGAGTTGTTAGTAATAATTCATAATTAGGGCATGTTTTTAATCAAATCATAAACCCTAAATTATACAACTCTATGATGATAATCTATAAAATAATAGCGGAAGCACTAACTTAAATCAATGGAGGATCTCGTATCTTGATGTAGTGGCATGGATTTTCGAAATGATCAATACTAAATTCATCAATTCAAAACTGCAGAAGGAATGCAGCGTACTGTAATTTGTGTATTGTCATTTGGGGAGCATAACCCTACTTAAATAATAAGTAGTTATTCTAGATATTACAATTTGGTCCTTCAACGAATTACAAAACTCATTTTGGTATCTACATATTTAATTTCATTATTAATTAATATCCTCTTAATTTATAATATATCTTTAATAGATCACTTTAATTGGATTACCAAAAGACAACTATGCATATTTAATTCAACATGTGTAAGTCCAATTTAGATTTATCCAACAATCTCTCACTTGAACTACATATATTACCAAATAAATATGTATTACCTTATGAGCTCAAACTTTGTTGTCTCGTATTAGGATATTCTGAAACAATCTCGTCCATCAATCATATAGGACTGAAGAGGTCATAACCACTCTATGTACATAGATCAATCATGGATGTGTAGCATGGAAATTACATGTAATGTGGTCTAACATGTCTACTTTCAACTGGTCCATCATATTTTTTCAATGAGATCAATAACAACCATAATGACAGAGTGTAATAATTCAATAACCAAATACCATGTTTCTGTACAGAAAATACTCAAACACACAAAAATGTGGCCAAAATAAACTATAAAGCAATCACATAATACAGACTCCCACTAAGCCAACTTATCATATAGCAATAACACACTCATATGAGCAGTGTGCACATGAAAGACCTTGAGTGTTAATCCCTACGTTAGCGGATCCGCAATCATTGAGTGTGTCCTTATATGTTTTATAGCAATCTGTCCACTTTGTACTCTTTCTTTCACAACAAGATACTTAATATCAATATGTTTTGTCTTAGTAGTACTTTTGTTGTTGGATATATTATTGCCGAATTATTGTCACAATATAACTTTAGTGGTCTTTCAACATTTCCAACGATGCGCAGCCCAGTGACAAAATTTCACAACTATATTCCATAAAATGATGCCTTATAACATGCCACGAATTATGCTGCCATGGTAGAAGGTTCTATAATTTTCTGCTTAGCACTTCTCCCAGAAATGGCTCCCCTAGACAATCCAAAAACGTAACCCGAAGTGGATCATTTACTATCTTGGCATCCACCAAAATCAGAATCAGAGTATCCAACAATCTCTGCCTTAACTGATTTTCTATATGTGAACATGAAATATTTTGTTCTTTATAAATACCTCAAAACTTGTTTGACTGCTTTTCAGTGATCCATACCATAATTAAATATTTACCCAACATACCAACAATAAATGTTATATCCGACCTTGTGCTGACCTTAGCATACATTAGACTCCCAACAACTGAAGCATGGGGAATCTTTCGCATTTCCTTAATTTCCATATTATTTTTAGGGCACTGATTGAGACTAAACTTGTCTCCTTTAGCTATAGGGTTATCAATATGTTTGCAATTCTGCATGCAAAAATTTTGTAGCACTTTCTCAATGTAACCCTTTTGTGATAATTCAAGAACACCTCGAGAACGGTCTCGATATATTTGAATTCCTAATACAAATGAAGTCTCCCCAATGTCTTTATCATTTGTGGCAATTAGAATGTCATTGACATACAAAACCAAAACATAGACTTACTCCCACGGAACTTTTGGTACACACAATCATCAAGAATGTTACTCTCAAAATCGAATGAGAATACTACTTGATGAAATTTGTGGTTCCACTGACGAGAAACTTGTTTAAGTCCATACATGGATTTCTTTAATTTGCACTAGTTCTTAAGGTTATTGAGTTTGATCTTCTTCAATAACATGATCAACTGAATTTGAGATATTTTCAACATCATCTTATTGAATTTTCAAATTTGTTTCTTGAGTAATGACAGGAATAAGTGCATGAACGCTACTAGAAGCAGTAGTAAGAATCAAATTTTAATCATCCTCAAAAGTAATGTATCTTACTTTATTTAGCCCCCCAAACTCAACATCATCAAAGAATATTGTATTTCCCATGTCAAAAGTAGTTTTTCTAGTGGGATCATAAAACTTGAAACCCTTTGACCTCATTGGGTAACCAATAAAATAGCTGCTAATAGTTGGTACTCTGTGGAGAATACAAGTCGCAGTCTGTAGTGTTTCTCCCAGAGTTATTCACGAAGAGATGAGTGACTAATCATACTTCTCACCATATCATTTAAAGTTATATCCTGTCTTTCAGTAACACCATTCATGCTAGGGGATCCCGACATAGTGTACTGCAAAACAATTTCACATTCCTCTAAGAAGATAGCTAAAGGCCCTGGACGTTGTTCACCTGAGCCGTCATATCTACCGTAATATTCACCTCCATAGTCAGATCTGACAACTTTCATTCTTTTGTGAGTTGATTCTCAACTTCGGCCTTAAAAATTTTGAACATGTCCAGTGCCTCTGACTTTTCATGAGTTAGATATAGGTAGTCAAATCATGAGTAATCATCTATAAAAGATATAAAATATTGTTGACCATTTCAAAAAGTCATAGAGAAAATCTCCTACAATTATCCATATGTATCAACTATAGGATGTATGTAGCTCTGTTGGCTCTTAATCTCTTTATTTTGGTCCATTTTACTTTAATACACTCGAGACAGACACCAAGATTTGAGAAATCAAGAGTACTCAATATACCATTTGACACAAGCCTCTCAATTCTAGGTTTTGAGATATGACCTAAACGCTTATGCCATAAATTTGCTGAATTTTCTTTATTTGTTTTTCGCTTAGTACCTCTTGATTCAACTTGAAAGGATTCACTACACGAAGGTATACCATCAAGCATATATAGATTGTCATAAACATTTAAATAACCAGTACCAACCATATTTGAATTTAAAGAAACGCATATCTGAGAATTTTCAAATGAACAAGAATATCCATATTCGTCCAATAAGGAAATAGAAACCAAATTTCGTCTAAAAGATGGTAAAGTGTCCTTCAAATCCAAAAAATATGTGGTCCTTAGCAACAATCTAAAATGCCCAATTGCCTCCACTTCCACTAATTTTTCATCTCCCACGTATATGTATCTCTCACATCAATTGTCTTTCGGCAGTTCATACAACCCTGCATTGAAACACTTATGTGGGTAGTTGCACCAAAATCTAACCACCAAGTGTTTCTAGGTACTGAAGCTAAATTAATTTTAGAAATGACCAAAGCAAGAAATGTACCTTTGTTTGCACGTAAGCATGATATTTGGTACAATAATTCTTTATTTGGTCAGGATTGCCACAAAAGAAACAACTTTTAGATCCTAAATTTCCAACATTTTGTTTCTTTTGTGGTTGACCACTATCTTTAGCAGCTTTCTCAAACTTAAGTTTTCTTTTGTCCTTGTCCATAAAATACTAGTCAGTTGAGCAACTTCAGATCTTTCATTCTTCAATGTTTCTTCTTCTTGCATACAATATGAAATGAGCTCAGTAAGAGTCCACTTCTCCCTTTGTTAGTTACAACTGACCTTAAATTGACTGAATTGTGTAAGAAGAGATATCAAAACTAAATGCATGAGTAAGTCATCAGACACCTCGAGCTTTAGTGCATTTAGTTTTAAATCAATGTGAGACATTTGCAAGATGTATCTTTTATATTTTCCTTGCCCTTACTTTAATTAGATCAAGCAAGCTAAAAGCGTACTTGTCTCGGCCTTATTATTTTTCACAAAACGCATTTCAATTACTGCAAGGTACTCACTGATTGTAGTAATTTTCTCAGAAGTTGTGCCTCAAAAGGCTTCTGGAATCCCGCGCTTAATGATCATAAGAATAACGCAATTTGAGCGATCCCACTTCTCAAACTTCCATTTTTCCTCAGCGGAACTTGCATCCGTCAGAGAAGCGGGTTTTTCAACTCTCATCGCATAATCTAGATCTATGCAGCCCAAAATGATCAAAATATTTTCTTTCCAATACATAGAATTTGACCCATTTGTAATATGGGGAAATAATACTTAACAATTAACTAGATTCATAGTTATTGAAACTATGTGATACAGAAATACACAATATAATATTGTTACAACTTGCAAATTCCTAACAAAATACATCTATTGCTTGAGTTCAAAAATTTTCAAAACTCAATACAATGGCAAAAGGCATAAATTTCACATAATCATATGCAAATCAAAACTGAATAAATTTGTTCAACACTTTATATATCTCAGAGAGAGAATGGAATAAGTGACAATCGATGCAAGAGTGTTGGTTTTTCTACTGAATCCATTGGCTAGATCAAGAAGAGTTATGCAACATTAATTTAAGAATTCATCAATTTGTGTGCAGAGTTCAAACAAATTTAAAGCATGCATCACATAACCCATTAAATACATCATCAAATTTTATTTCACATTTAAATGTAATGCATTAATTTTCAAACAATAGTCAATTAAGTTTTTATTTCTGTGAAAAATAAGAAATCAAATGTCTCGCTAAAACATGTCGAAACAACCAAATTTTAAAAAGGAAGTCTCCACATGATTTATCCATAAGAATTACTCCAACCAAATATGATTCTATCAAAAATCCTTAAAAAATCAGAATCAATATATTTATATAGAACATACTAATTTCCCGAAACAAAAATGAGACCGAATAGATAACTCCAGTTGAAACGAAAACATATTAGATAGATTTAATAACGTGAATCTCAAAATATCGTCAATAGAGTAGCTCTGATACCACTTGTTAGTAATAATTCACAATTAGTGCATGTTTTAAATCAAACCATAAATCCTAAATTATAGAACTCTATGATGATAATCTGAGAAATAGTAGTGGAAGCAATAACCTGAATCCATGGAAGATCTCGTATCTTGATTTGGTGGCATGGATATTCCAAATAATCAGTACTAAATTCTTCAATTCATAACTACGGAAGGAATGTAGCATACTGTAGTTTGCTACTATCATTTGGGGACCATAACCCTACTTAAATAATAAGTAGTTATTCTAGATTTTTGCAATTTGGTACGTCGATAAATTAAAAAACTCATTTTGGTATCTACACATTTGATTCCATAATTAATTAATATCCTCTTAATCTATAATATATCTTTAATAGATCACTATAATTGGATTACCCAAAGACAACTATACATTTAATTCAACATGTGTCATTCCAATTTAGATTTATCCAACATGAGTATTTATGAACATTGTAAAATTGTCCATTAATTAATGTTGTTTGTCAGTATTCGAATTCTTTGGTTTTGCAGTAGAGTGATAAAGTATCATATCTCGAACTTGTCTCATAGTCATCACCCTCCTTTTCAAATTATAATTATTGAGTCCTATAGTGATCTTCTATTCATCTTATATTAAAAATTATGTTCTTTTTGGAGACGACAACAAGATTAAGTGCTTCAAAAGCTGACATCTCAGATGTGCAAAGAATGAAAGGATTGTCATAATGATCTTCTTTTCTTGTGCATATTTCATGTGAATTGTTGGCTCTTCTTTGTCTGATGGATTTTTTTTAGAACACACTTGTGAGAGCTGGCTAAGATGTCGTTGGTTGGTTGTAGGATCTGAACGCTTCTTCCATAAATGCCGAGTAAGCCTTGTGCTTCAAACTTCACTGATGGAGTTCTTTCATATGACGTAGGCTTTGCTGGAGAAATTAGAATTATCTGTCGTTTCAATATCTCCTGAACATCTTCATCATCGTCATCTCTATTCCAGAATAATACTCATTTATGTGGTAGCTCAGTTTGGATAGAGTTGAGCTTGAAATTATGCAGTCTTTCAACAAGACTATCAGAAGTCTGTAATGTGTATTAAAAAACTATTTATCAAAGATAGCATGCGGTGTAATCTTTCTTTAGAGTATTCAACAAAGGGAAACTTAAATCAAATTTTTCTTTAAAAGTTTTTAATTGATCTTTATCATTATTGTGGATATAACAAAAACAACCAAAAACATGAAATTTTTAAAGTTGTCTTTTTATTATTTCTTAGCTTGTATGGAGCATTCCCTTGTTGTTTGGTTAGTAAGGATTTGTTTTTGAGTGTAGTAAATTGTGTTGATTTTCTCAACCCAAAATTTCTTAGATATTTCTGAACTGTCCGAGCATTGTTCTTGTATCCTCTTTGAGTGAACGACTTGTCTTTCAACTACACTATTTTTCTATGAAGTCCATGTTGCCGACGGTTTGATGTTATCTCTTTCTTTGCACAACAATATGAAATGACTTGGTTTAGATAGTGCATCGGTCAGTAATAATGGTGATCACATTTAGTTCCTTCCAATTCTTTATCTTGGTGGGCATGGTTGGAATATGCTCCATGGTCTCACTCTTGCGAAATAAAAAAATAAAATCAAGTAAAATATGAAAAATCATCAATAATTTGACTGCCCGAAGTACCCGATGTTTGGATCGGTTTGGCTTCAAAAAATTGAGACACAAAAAAAATCGAGCCCAAAAAACCCGCCCAAAATAACTTCAGGCAAATTGAATTTTGGACTTTAAAAGCCTGGAGTTTCGAGTTTCAAAAGTCTGTCCATTATAATATAGTATTATTTATATAAATTAAGATGTCTTATAATATAATCTTTTTATCTATAAGTACAAAATAGTTCTTGTATAAATAGTTATTGAATTAATTAATTTTATTAAATTAAAAAAATTAATTGGGAAAGTAAAGCATGCCCGTTCGGTAGCCCGTAAAGGGTTATGTTGGGCCTCATATTAATGGATTCAGAAAATTTTGAACGGTTTTTAAAATTGTAGAAAGTTCAATCCGATAATTTAGACAACTGTAATAATTACAAAACATATATTTTCTACAACTATTGTTTGAATGAGTAACTATATCAAAGATGCCTATATGAAGTAGTTGAAAAATATTGGTATTTGTTAATGGATCTCTTTAGTTTGAATGAAACCTTTGTTTATTTGTCAGTTTTGACAAGCTCCACGCATACGGTATTTGTCAAATACCAAGTTGGGCAATTGCTTCATCAAATTTTATCTGTGATAGTGAATTGATAACTTTGACATTCATAATTCGACAGCAAACTTATTTTTGAGATGATTTTCATATAAATAGAAAAATAATAATTAAATATTAAAAATATTAAGCAATTGAATAGTTGGGATGGTTGTTGAGAATGATAATGTACTTAATTCAGAATCATCTCAATTAGTCAAACCTGCAATGCTTTTTGTTGTGGCTAAGCACGTCTTGTTTTGCATCAATTATAGTTTTCAAAAGATTTCAAGTCAGTATCTTCTGTTTATTTAATGTTAAATTTCGGCTTTTATTTGAATTTGTTAAGTGTAATAAGTTTCAATATAATATATATATATATATATATATATATATATAATACTAATTGAGGTTATTTGCATAATATGTAATGTACTCCCTCCGTCCCATATGAAATGTCCATTATTCCATATTGGGATGTCACAATTCATATGTCCAGTTTCTTATTGGGATGTCACAATTCATATGTCCAGTTTCTTATTTGGGCATAAAATAGCCCATAAAATAAGAAGGAGAAAGTGGGTAGATGGAAAATTAAGATAATGTTGGTCCCGAAAGAGCAAGATTGGTGTATGGGGGGGGGGGGGGG
>JAPKLX010000102.1:49161-65870 GCA_026898415.1 Leonotis leonurus
CCCCCCCCCCCCCCCCCCCCCCCCCCCCCAATACACCAATTCAAACTTTTAGGGTTTTCTTGTTTTTAAGATTAAGTTATAAGGCTTAAGCACACTTAATAGATAAGATAGCTTAGAGTAGTAAAATAAATCTTCTTGTGAGGAAGACTAAATCTTACTCAAATAACACCTTATGTGTGGAAAAACAATAATCTAGAACAACTAATACAAGTTAAACTCGATTAAAGTTATGTGCGGAATTTGGTGGTTAATGCTCTTTATAATGAGAAAATCGTTTTCTAACTTGTAAAAATTATCAAACCAGTTTTGAATGCAAGAGTATGAAGAAGATGATTATGAAGTAAACAAGAATTAAAGAACGCAAGTAGTTAACGTGGTTCGGGAAAAACTTTCCCTACGTCCACGGCTCGATCAAGTCTAGATCGAAAATCCACTAACTTTCTCCTTCATCTTTACTCGTTGAGTACGAGCCACAAGAATTATCAAAACTAGATAACTCCTTGTGATTACAAATCTTCTCCCTAAGATTGATAACTACAATCTATGGTTACAACTGGATCAAGTCTAGATCCTAACTTTAGGTTTGGTAAAAATGTTTTCCAGAAAAATAAACTTTCAACAACAGTAAAAAACTACAGAGAATTCTTAGATGAGTATAAGTGTTTTTGAACGTTGAGAGCTTTGAAGATTTTTGAGCAGAGTAATTGCGATTTGAATGCTTGAATTCTCGTACTATTTCCTAGAAGTGAAGATGGTATATATAGAACCATTGCAGGAACTATCCGTTAGAGAGAGAGAGAGGAGTCCTTCCTATTCGCATTAATGGCCGCATTAAATGCATGGCAGTGTTGTTGATACACGCGCTGCCATATGAGAGTCTTGTTCCACCTTTCACATGATTTCTTAGTATATTGTCATACTGGGAATGATCCTCCGTACTGCAAATTTGATATTCCCGTACTTCATTCCTTAAAGTGTGTTGTTGATGTGATAATACATCAAGTGGTTGACTTATGACAAATGTATGTCGGCAGTCCACCATAGTTATTGTGAGGACCAGCTCGCCCAATCTTTAATGTAGCAGGTTGTTTAAAATCGAGTTGTTCTTTCACAAGTTAATTGATTTGATTTCAATTAACACAACTTCTAGTTTGAAGGCATCTTGATAGCAAAGGAGACTTGAGGAATAGGTCGTTTTTGTGAAAAACGACCTGTTGAGATTTGGACAGCGAGCTGCTGAGAGATATTTTCTCTAGTTGTTCTTCCACTTGAGATGTCTTCAAGTATATAAGTCTTCTATCCTAATAACAACTTGATTATAGGGACAAATAGTAAATTTATCCATCTGTTCCTTTTACATAGTAGCTGTTTACAAACTAACTCTAGAAGGACAGATCGTTATAAGTAAGTTTGAAATTTCAAAATTCTTTTAAAATTTGATCTGTATAAACTAAATACTCGATATCAAAAATCAAGACAAGTAAATTGGAGAGCGAGCTGTAAGTATGTGAAGCAAATCGTTATTTTTACCAAAAACGATCTGCTCAGTACTTTAAAACTAGCTGTCTATACAATTTAGAAAATACTTGTTATCTTAGTTATCATTGTATCCAGGAAGGCTTTTTAGAAGAATAATACAGATCGTAAGTAAACGAAAAATGATATGCTACTTTTATACTTAAAAACATTCCTTAATAGATAACAATGACTACCTAGTTTTCTGAGATCATAAAAACGACTAAGTGTTGTTTCGAGAAACATCATCAAAACTTAAATAAATTTGTGGGGTTCCCAACAGATAATAAGCTTTTTATTGGTATGCGGTCTGAAAAGTAATATGACAAGTAAGGTGGCACAGAGGGAGTATTTAAATGAATGAGATTAATTAATATGTAAGATAATGATAACTCTAATTACTTCTATTGTCACGTCCGCTTTCTACTAAGTCTAGTAAAGTCGGGAACGTGACTAATGAAGGGAATAAACGTCGAGGGTAAGACAATGAATATTCCTCTCATAACATAAATAAAGGGTTCATCCCGTAAATTCATGAAGTCAGAGTCATAAGCTCGTTACATCACGTAACTAAATTAAAGAGTTTAAAACTCGGTCTTATTACATAATGGTCTAGCAGCGGAAATGTAGGATCGCGTAACGAAATCCTACGTGTATGAAGACACGTAGAACCCCCAAGAGTCAGCTACTAGGAGACCGACAAAAAGCCCAACGTAGCACCCGTATCTTCTTCGTTCTTAACCTGCACGTTTAGAAATACATGCAGGGCTGAGTACAAATTGTACTCAGTAGGCACATGCCGAAATCGCACACTTACATATATAACTATCAAGCCATTCTAAGTGATACATAGGGATTTTGTCTCTAAAACACCTATGTTCACAAAAGCATTTCTTTGAGAAAGTTCTAGTTTGACTGATCAGTCCTAGTTCTTTGTAATAAACCATATCTGAACGTTCTTTGTGTCGGGGAAGTGGCCACTTCCCACAGACACTTGACCGGTCAACCTTTCGCTAACACACAGTCCATTGTGTACACTAGTTCGAGTGGAGCCGCTAACCCACTGGAACCCGAATTCGATTATAATATAACAGATAGGCATCATACATAAATCGAAAATATTTATGGCAAGACAGTGCTTTGAAAATATCTCATTTCATTTCTGAAGACATGCACACATATTTTTATAGAGTGAGAAAAGTCTACTTGAATAGTCTCGACTGGTGGTGACTTCGTTCTCGAGCTGCTGGTTCGACCTTTCGTCGCAACCTTTAATATAAATCTCGAGTGAGATATATTACTCAACATATCAATTAATTCCAAGTGTAAGGAATTACTATCCTTGGCTAATTTGAGTGTTTATTCTCGGGTCTTTAAAACTCAACTATTATACGAGTTTAGGAGTCGCATTTCTAGAGGTGTCGTTTGAAGATTTCTAATCAAGCTATTGCTTAGAAACTTACTAACCCAATTAACTAATTATTGGGTGAAATGATTTAAGGACATTTCTAAATTAATATCTTGATCTTTGAATCAAGATAAGTAAATTTCTAATTAGGCTAATTAAATTTCAATTGTCACACTATAAGCATGATTTCTAATTTAATCATTTCTTATGATTAAATTTCTAATTTGGTAGATTAATTTCTAATTGATAAATTAAGTCTTCTAATTTAGCTTTAAAATTCTATTCTTGGACTTAGCCCAATTAAATTAAGTCTTGTCACCTTAATTGAGTAATTAACCCAATTAGGATTAATTAATTAACTCTTAGCCCATTAGCAATCTATTTAGTCCATTCCTCTTAAATTCATTAAGCCCACTAGGTTTATTACTTATTACACTTGAACCCAATGGTTTTGATAGTTGTAGCCCAATTCAGTAAATCATAGATCCATAATTAAAACTAATCTACGGCCCAACCGAAAAAATAGTTAGGCCCATACTTGATTCAAATTATTGGGTCCAGTCAGATCCTTAAATCTGGGCCCATTTAACTTATTAACATGGCCCAAGAGTTTGGCCCGTTAAATCCATTTTTTTCAGCCCAGTAAATGAATTAATTCGGCCCATGAACCGTAACCCGGCCCGGTTCTAGATTGTTCTAACCCATCTTCACTCTAACCCTAGACACACATCCACACTCTATTCCTCTCCCTCGCTGCTCTTCTCTCCGTCTTTGCTTCGGTTTCTCCAGCTACTGACGGCGCAAGGTTCGCCGGAGGGAGCAATCGCCGGTGCTCTTCTCCTCTAAGGTAAAATTTTGTCATTCCTCTATCTCCTTCTAAATTTTTAGTTCTTAAGTTTTAGTTGTCAACCCCTCTTTCTCCCTTCCAATTGTCGGTCTCTCTAGACTCCCTAAATTTCTCTATTTTTAGTTTTGAGCACTCTCATCGACGGCGAAGCTCGCCGGAGCCTCCTGGACTGCCGCCTTCGACCTCTCATAGGTAAAGCTCTCATCTTTTCTTTTATTAAATTTCAGAATGTAAATTTTGATTTCTAGATTAAGCATTCTGCATGTTTCATTTTTTTTTATTTCTATCTGTAATTTCCCACATAATCCTCTAAATTATTTATCTCTAACACTCCTTACTCTCGGTCTCTCTCTGCTCTCTTTTATTGCAGGAAGATAGAGTCTACCCGGCTTGGTTCTTGGCGGTGGAACTCGACGGAGCTTCCCCTGTATTGTTGCCCCTCTAGATAATGCTTTAATTTCTTATTCTCTTCTATCTTTTATAAAATTTTAAGTTTCAGATTATGTATCTGTATGCTCATATTGTTGATTGTGGTATTTGGGGCTAATATGAGTTATTTGTCAAAATTATAGCTCAATTCAAAAATCTGATTTCTTTGCATTTTGAGACTAATGACTCATTTTTCTTTTCTACTCGTTTGGTTTTGGCCAATAGAATTATGGATTTGGTTTCAATCAATTTTTCTATATTCTGTCTATATTATGGAATCAAAATACATATATCTCTACATGTCTATGTTCTGAAATCTGAGTATATGTCTATAAGTCTATGTTCTGAAAATCTGGACTAAGTTCTAAGTCCTGTCTATGTTTTGGAATCTTGAATGTAGAGAGATCTTAGGTTCTGAAGCCTTCTAAGTCGACTCAGGGCATTTGGCATGTATTGTTTTGTTTCAAATTTGCAAGTCACATATGCTAAGTGTTCTTTTTGTCTAAGTCAGTTCATAAGAGTCTACTAGTTCAGCATGTGTCATAAGGTTTCCTATGAACATAATGTAATAGAGTTTGGAGAGACCTAAGCATGATTCTAGTATGCTTTACTGGAATCTGAGATTATTTTTCTTTAGTGAACTTACTGGTTACCTCAGAGATGATGGAGTTTTGAGCAGTAAGTGTCTAATCTTGAAGGTTGAGTTTCAGTTCAGAAATAAACATAAATTCCTACTTGTAAATGAGTTCTAACCGGTTATGCATATATATATATATATATATATTTCTAAAGCTTAGTGATTCAGTTGTTTGTTTACCTTAATGGACTGCTCGGGTGGTATGGGTTTGGGCAGAACTCCCTCCAACTTTTCTCTCTTCTAAGCATTCTAACTACTAAGTATTGATTTGTGAAGTGCAAAGCTTGTCTAAGGTAAAACAAATGGGTATTTATAGGAGAGAAAATCTGCATGAGGTCTGTAGCTATTCCATACCTAGTTGACTTTGCATTGCATCATATCTAATTTATTTATTTGTTCTCATGTTGCAGGTCTCTTCAAAAGTTGCAGTCTGAAATTTCCCTATCCTTGGCTCTGCCTTATTTCTCTTCCCTGCCCCTTCCTTCTTGGTTCTTGTTTTATATTATAGTGACCTATTTTGTTTTATGTTGCAGTAGTTCAGAATGTTGCAGGGGAAGGAAGTCTAGTCCCTTTCCTTGAAGATACTCAGATTTCCCACATGTGAAGAAGAAGCAAGCTGTCCTTCTGATAGCAGGGCTCTTTTACCTTTCTCTTTGATCGAGACTTAGTGGCAGCAGCCTCACATTCTCCTTTCATTCTTCTCTCATCAATTTGGGGACTGTACTTGTGGACCCTCTTATTTGTTTTGTATATATTTAGAAGTCTCACACTTTCTCTTTCCTACTCTATTGCTTTAGATGGTGGCAGCGTAATGGTGTAGGGAGTGAGAGGGACAGCTGATGTGAGAGGGACAGCCTAGTCTCTATCCCCTCTCTGTTCGAGAAGCAACACCTTATTCCCACTATTTCCATTTCTCTTCTATGATCTATTTCCTTCTTAAGTATTTAGTTTGTTTTGTTATCCAAGATAGAAGATTTGTGTGCAGGCTTCTTCTTACAACAAATCTGTAATTTGACCTTTTGTATATATATATTTTTTTATTTTATATATATTAGACTTGCTCCTACTTGGCATGTATCCATCCTTATAGCCCTACACAGTTGTTCTATCTTGTTTGTAAACATGAAGCAAATTATCTTTTCCCTTTACCTATATATACAGACGTGTATATACTTACATGCTCACTAAATAAATTCTTCCTGTTTTACTACCCATGCATGCATCACAACTGTATACATATATTTTTTTTTTTCAACACGCCTACATAATCAATTCTTCTTGTTTTACTAATCATGCATGTGCCATTTGAATTATAAGGGCACCATATCTTTTATTTCATAATAGATTTCCATAACACACTAACTAATCAATAAGATAATAACGGTCATCCACTAATTTATACTTAGTGATATATCTTATTCACACGTTCTCAATATCCTTTGATTAATATGAATTAATCTTATTCATCTGGTCCAATGTTCCACTTAGAATGAATATCTAAATCCAAAATTTGAACTAGACCGGGATTAAAAAGTCGGGGCATTACATCTATCCTATTTAATAAACATGTAATGATATACTCCATTTGTCCCAATAATAACGACTCATTTATTTTTTACACGAATACCAATAAACACTCAATATATGGCTATAGCACAAAACCCAATAAATAAACCATGTGTTATTGTTTATCCAAAAAGAAAATGGGTCATTATTAATGAGACATACAAAAATGGAAAATGAGTCGTTATTAACGGGACGGAGGAAGTATTTGAATTCAACCGGCAAATCACATGTGATTCTAAAATTTTGTAATAGTACGGTGTTTTTTTTTTAGTTGTCTCAATGAAGACAAGTTGTTTCTTTTTATTGTAGAAATTTGTCAAAAAATTTATAAAATTACTTTATTACAAATTTATTTAAAATGCTCCTTCCATCTCACTAAGAATGACACTCTCCAAAAATAGTAAAAATTATTTTTTCAAAAAGTTGTGGACCCACCACTTTTATAACACTTACACTACTTTATACACTTTCTTAATATTCAAGCCGGAAAAAAAAGGTGTTATGCTTAGTGAGATGGAGGGAGTATAAAATATACACGTCCTAGTTTATGTGCCGAAAAGAAATGTCTCATCTTAATTGGAATACAAGGTGTAAAATATTACTTTTTTCGTACACTAAAATGGTTTACGATTTAACTTAATACGATTTTTAATAATGTGTTGATTTTAATGAGAATATTTAGTTAGTAGAGTTTGAATCTCAATTGATATACTGTCATAAATTAAATTGTGTGTAGTGAGTTGAGTTTGGTGTCACTTGAGTTATTATTTTTAAGATGATTGATTGTAGTAAATCTATTTATTATAAATGAAAATTTTGAAATATAAATTATTTTTTTGAATATTTAAAAATGATAATATATAAATAATTTTGGTGGATGAAAATCTATTAATATATTGTATTTTCCCGCCAAAAGTACATTGCTCATGTTCCAAACATATTTAATACTTTTATAGAGATTTGAACCTTCCAAAACTTTTTTCTCAATGTAAAGTTGTTTGCACTATTTTCTATATAGCAAACAATTTTCAAATAAATCAAAGTTTAAATATATATAATTTGGAGCCAAAACAATCAATACTTTGTTTTTATTTGATTCATTTATGTATCATATTATTTTCTTTGTAAATAAGATTATTCTCATACTCTTATCTATTAATTCATCCACCAAAGTTTGTAAATAGTTTTTTTATTACTATCTTAATTTCATTCTCAATGATATTTTTATTTTGATTTATTTATTAGTATTTCACTCTAACAATACACACACCAAAATGATCGAAGATATTTATTAGCCTGTTATTACAAGCAAGGATGAAAATGTGAAGGAAATATGATTGTTAATATAAAATGGGTTCAGTTCATTTTTCAACAAAAACTATAAATTGTTGATCTATTATTTTATTTATAATGATTATTTCAATTTGTGTTGTCGATCGTGATTTATAATTTTTAGATTAATGAGACTGAATGATAGACTTGATGGTTGATGAGAGTTTGAAATATATAGAGTCGAAAGGTCGAATAGGTGGTGCGTTTTAACTCGATGAAAGTAAAATTCTAAACTTTGAGCCTATTTAGTTTTGTTTCACTTTTTAATTGATTAATAATTACTTTATATTTAGCACCTATATATTTTTATTATCACATATTAAATATTTTTCTAATGTACTCCCTCCATTTTTTTAGTGTCCTATTTTGATATATTTTTTATTTTCTAATAAGTGTCCAATTTCAAAAACTTAGACAAAAAATGTATCATTTTTCTCATTTAACTCTTATTTAATATTTTTATAATATGTAAGTAAAGTGTATGAATGCATTTATAAAAGTGTGAATATAATAAACTGATGAGGTTATATAAGTAAATAGAATCCTTCATTGGTATTCGTAAATAAATGAAATAGGACACTTATTAAAAAACGGAGGGAGTAATTATCTATTGCAAATTATATTATTAATTCATAATATAATTTAACATCAATATAACTAATCTTATGTCATAATTATTGACATCATAACAACTAAATATACAGTAATGAAATTTTTATTATTTATTCCATTTATTTGGACACTATATTTTATTATAAAATGTCACTTTTTTATAACACTATTTTTTTTGAATATATTTTATTTGAATAATAAGTGTATTCATTTTAATTTTTAAAGTTAAAATCTTAATTATTAATATTCAACGCTCATATTGTATTCTCTATATAGATATATCTATTTGAATATACATACACAAAATTTATATGATATTTTAGTTAAATGTACGAGAATATTTACTCTTTTCCAATAGTTATTTGAAAATTTTTATGAAAGAATAATTACTTTATTTTATGGTATCACCATTGTAATTTACATATTGAATTTAAACTATTAAAAAAATATTGAATATTTTCTAAATGATCAATGATATTAAAATAATTAATATAGAAAGATAAATTTTGAGCCAATAAGTTTCAACAGTATTTAAAATTCAAATTTATAGGTGTCATTATGTTAAGTTGATATTTGTTTAGTTATTTATATCATTTTCACTTATAATTTACTTGGTTGAAATTACTTTATATTTTTTCTTCAATTTATTTGTAATGTTATATATTTAATAATTTCTAATATTGTAGTTTAAATGAATTGATCATTGTATTGAATCTAATTATGATTTAAGCGTTAATAGAACTAATCTCATACCTTTCTAATTATGATATCATAATAATAATTAAATGTATATTAATGAAATTATTATTATTGATTAATCTATATTTTTTCAGCAATATTATGATTTATTAAAAATGAAAAATTTTATGTACTTTTTGAATAATTTTTATTTTATTATATAGTACAAGTATATAATATTCAAAATTAATATCGTATAATACATATAAGAGATAATTATAATATAATTAGTTCTATGTTAATTTAATTATATAAAGATTATAAATTTAGAAAATGCGTAGAAAATTCATTGTATTACAAATATGAATTTGTTAAATGTATTATTTAGATTTAAATATCAATATATTATTCATATATTAATATATGAAATAATAAATTTAAACTATCAATTTAAAAAAAATATATGTCAAATGTAATTTTACTTATTATAATATAAAATTAATTATATTTAATTCCTTTTTATATATATTATTCTATATGATATAAACAATTTTATTAATTTTTATGTTTATAAAAATAAAATACTACTATTATATTACGCAGCGTAATATGCGCAGGTAAATCTAGTTAGATGTTAGTTTATTAAATGGAGTGGGTACGATTAAACATAGTTACATGTTAGTTTATAATTTTAGATAAGGTGGGATGACCTTTTTGCACGTGACTATTAGATATGCTTTCACGCGTCTCGATAAATGCTCCCTAATCCTCAAAATTGGCGATACATTTGCTAGTTCTAGTTATTGGGATAAGACAACAACAATTATTGTATAATCAAAGATAGTTTTTGGGTCTCCCTCGATTAATATAATGGGTGGTTCTGCCCACAACCCAGATTTCTCTTAATACAAAATCTCAGAAAATATGGATAGTACAGTCCCATTAAAAATAATGATAATGGGCGTGCGTGTGTTAGCCTAGTGGTAGTGAGGTTAATGCCCAAAGCTAAGGTCTCGGGTTTGAGTCCTCCGTGACGCGACCATGTAATTTAAATGTTAATGTAATCTAATTTTTTTTTTAAAAAATAATAATGATAATGGGTAAAAATACCCAATTTTGAAATGGTTCAAGTATAAATTAACCCGAACCTAAACTTAAATGCACAAAATACCCACTTTTTATAAAAACAAGAAAAGTCTCTCTCACATTGTCTTGATTTCCACAAAACTAAGTTAGTTAAATTTTGAATGATAACATCATAATTGTAATTTGACCAACAATTCTCCCAACTCCCAAGTAAATATTCTCTCTAGCATATCAATTACACCTTCGGTTTCAAGCTCGAGCTCATCCATCTGAAGAGATTTTTGCCAAAAAACCAGGTATTCATTCATTAAACTCTATTTTATTTGGTAAAAATGCACAACCGGTAGCAAAAGTGCAACCACCGGTGGCCATAGGACCACCGGTTGTTGCTTAATTTTGTCCTTTAACCACCGGTTGTGGTGTAAAATAGGTGGAAAAATGGTTTCCACCTATTTTACACCACAACCGGTCGCACAAGTACCACCAACCGGTGGTCCTTGGCCACCGGTTGTTGAATGTTTTTCACCTCCAGCGACCGGTTGTCGTTGTTTCAGCTTTTAAAGCATGTTTAAAACCTTAATCAATGACAACCGGTTGAAATCAAGCATCCACCGGTGGATAAAGCATGTTTTACAGCTCTTTCAATCTTTATAGTTGCTAATTTCTTATAAATGTCGATGCAGATGGAGGAATACATGTACGTGACCGTGAAAATTGGGGGAACTTGGGTCGGGTGTACGTACACGGATGGTGAGGATAGGATAACACCTCTCCCGATGAATAACATCACAATATCATTTTTGAGAGGCTGCATTGAGTACATGTGGAGTTCACTTAGCACACAATATGAGATATCCTATTTGTCTAGATCGAGGAATGGTCGGCTTATCAAATTTTGAATGACCACCGATCAAGAACTCCAAGTTTTGTGTAGGAACCACCCGTCTCCTATAGTGTATGCCGATTTCGCTGTGTCGTCTTATGAAGTAGGCGAGACATCGCGAAATACTGACTGGATGGATGATCTTGACGACATCAGAAGGGTTGCGGCATCTTCCGACTGGTTTCACCAGCCAACTGGAATTCCTGATCTGAACACATGTCCAGATGAAGATGGTGACGATGACGATGATGATGATGATGATGATTATGTAGCTTCTGAAGGGAGTTCTGAGCGTTCTTCGTCCGTTTCTGAAGAAGAACGACTCGGTGCTTTGAAGAGTGCTACATTCGCCGAATTCGCAGCATGGATGCACGAGGCAGGAGGTATGAGAAGAGTCCTTGAGATGATGTATCCGGATGTCGATGGTGATGTGGAGTACAATCCTAACACAGAAGGTTGTTTAAGTAATTGGATGGTTCCAATGATCCCTCCTAATGCTCTGACATCGACATGTGACGTGTTGGTTGAGGAAAACCCTACACTTGAAGAATTAGCTGAGGGGTCGATCTACAATGACAAGGAAGACTTGAATATTGCTGTTGGAATGTGGAACCTGGAGAGACGAGCTGAGTACCGAATCATTAGATCAGACACATATCGACTGCACTGGGTCTGCAAATCGTCTTCTGACTGCTCGTTCATGTTGCGTGCTCATTATCATGGAGGTATGTGGGCCGTGTCCGAGTTTTGCGCACATCACACATGTGTGGATGACATAGCTAGTATTGTTCCGAGAAAGGTTCACTCGAAGGTGATAGGTGCATATTTTGCAAAGAAGATGCGCAATGCAAATGAGATCATGAGACCGAAGGCTATTCAGGAAGAGCTTAGGAGGTGTTTCGGCATGGATGTGAGTTACGATGTTGCGCTCAGGGGGAGGAATCAAGCTTTGGAGATGATTTACGGCAAGTATCAGGAGTCATTTCAGTTGTTGCCTGGGTATCTGCATATGCTTAAAGTGATGAATCAAGGTACACTCATTGATCTCGATGTCGGCCCTGATGGTAGATTTAGACATTTATTTGTCGCTCTTGGAGCTTGTAGAGCCGTGTTTGCTTTGTGCATGAGGCTTGTGATAGTCGTGGATGGCACTCACCTTAAGGGCAAGAACAATGGCATCATATTTGTTGCAGTAACGAAGGATGCAAACGAGCATGTGTTCCCATTGGCATTTGGTATTGGGCCGATAGAGAATCAGGAGTCTTGGTTATGGTTTCTTTCCAGAGTTAAGAGCGCTTATGGTAGCACGCCGAACACCGTGATTGTATCTGATCCACACGTGTCGATTGAGCATGCCGTCAGCATCGTGTTTCCTGAAGCGAAACACTGTTTATGCTACTATCATCTTAGCGGCAAGATTAAACGATTCGGTAAGACCACTGTTGGTTTGTTTCAGAAAGCCGCATACACATACAGGCAACACGAATACAATAGAACAATGAGCGCGATACAGGAAGCAAAGCCTAATGCATATGATAAGCTAATGAGTGTTGGGCCTGCTAAGTGGGCTCGATCGATGTGCCCTGTCCGGAGGTATATCTTTCTAAATTCTAATGCAGCCGAAAGCTTCAACAAAACTTTATTGTGGGCTCGACGACTTCCTATCTGCTCATGCGTGGAGGCAGTGAGACTTGTTATGGAAGAATGGTTTGATGGAAGGCGTCAGAAAATAGCTCAATAATTTCATGAATTTCCTGCAGAGGTCAGACGAAAGTTGCAAGTGCAGATTGAGAGATCTCGTGCATACACGGTAAATCGTGTGGACTGTAATACATTTAAGGTTGTAACAAGTAGTAGGCCGATTACGGTTGATCTGAAGGCATTGACATGTGAGTGCATGGAGTTTCAATTTGATATAATTCCTTGTTCCCATGCGATCACGGCGATAAAGTACGTATTAATTTTCTTTATAGCGAATTTTAATTTAGTTTTTCATAATCTGTTTCTTATCATAATTTTTTTTATTCAGTAATGCCGGACTGCCGATACCTCAATTTATTGCAAAATTCTACAGCCGAGAAGCGTGGGCAGCAACCTATAGAGTACAGATTGCACGTGTACCTCATAAGAGTACTTGGGATCTACCGGCCGATGTGGCTAATGTGCAAGTATTGCCGAATAAAGCTATAAGAATGCCTGGTCGACCGAGACTTAGTAGACGTAGATCAGGAGGTAAGACATCGGGAAGAAGAAGTAGAGGAAGTCGAGGATGTCGTCATTGTGGCATGACCGATCATTCTAGTTCTAATTGCCCTCAGTTAGAGGATGATTATTAGTTTTTTAGTTGTTATTATTTGGAAATTTGAATTCGTACTATTTGGATGTTTAATAGTTGTTTAATTGATATTATTGAGAAATTTGAATTGGTAATATCATTCGGATACGATATGTTGTTTGCAATTGATTTGTAACTGATAAGTTTATAACATAGTTGTTTGCAATTGTTAAGCTTATAATGATTTGTAGATATAAATTTAACGAATAAGAGCCCTAGCTCGACTGGCATCTCTTGCTACTATAAACATCCTCTCGCACATGGTCCTGGGTTCGAAATCCACTAACCCCAAATTTGTGTTTTGCATGTTTTTAAATGTTTTTCTACTACTATTTATTAATATTAGTTGATTAAATAGACAACATACATTTATTTTAGTTTTTAAATGTTTTACTACTACTATTTATTAATATTAGATTAATTAGACAACATACGTTTATAATAATAATTGAAACTACTGATCAACATATTAAAAAAAATAAAACTGCATTAACCAAAAAATTATACATTTGAAATGTCACAAAGACTAAAAATATGTGAAGCTAAAACTTTACGATACAATTTGACATGTTTGTTGCCCCACGCGATCGTTGGGAATTCACTGATCTGTCGCTCGACAGTCATGCAAGCCATTGGACCGCAACTGTGGCTATCTGTCTGATGGAATTGTAGGACCTCTTCAGCAAGCTTCCATGTGAACGGTTCATCAGTACATAATACGTTCTGCATGTTCATCATATAATATCCATAACACTTCATCACTACTGGAAGACCATAATACAGTGGCCTCAACGCTTTGATCCGAGAATTTTGCACTTCTTCAGTAATATTCCGAATATTAGAGTCGTACAACGTCAATGTACGACTCGGCAAATCAGCAACCACGACAACAAAGTGATGTTGCACACATATAGGAAAAATCACCTGAAATAATAAACATGCATATTATACATATAAATTAAAATAAACATGCATATTATACATATAAATTAAAATAAACATGCATATTAAATTTATAAACATGCATATTAAATTTAATATAAACATGCATATTATAATTAATAAACATGCATATTATGACATATATAAACATGCATATCAAAAATAAATTTAAAATGAGAAAACATACTTCTGTCGCGTTCCACCACTCTACACACGTAGATCCCGATCTTTTCCCATGAATGACCTCCAACAACCCAATGGTTGGCACCCAGTTGAGGGATATGTAACTCTCGACCAAAAACCATCGCTCGAATTGGATCCCCTTTTTCCTCATATCAGCGAGGCAATCGTCATACTCACGCTCCATTTTCGTCTACAAAATCAATGTTATTTAGTTAGTAAGTTACAAATAATAAAATTACTAATATGCAAATATTATCAAGTAATTAACTTACAAAATAATCGGTGTTGCAAATGACGGTTCTCCCCTTCATTTGATCGGGATGACAGCATCTGTGTATATCGGCTTGGGCATCTGTCCAGAGAAGCCACCGCTGCAGTATGGAAACTGCTCCGGGTACGACGTTGTCGCCTCGGCAATCATGGTAAGCTGCTCGGGGAACGTGGAAGATGGTCGACCCAAGTCATCAGCAGCTGCAGCATAAGATGGACAACCCGAGTCATCAGCAGCTGCAGCATAGGAGGGACGAGCCGAGTAAGTAATCGGCGGGCTACGTCTCCGAGTATCTACGACCGGTGAACTCCGTCGTGACGTGCCACACATCATCTTCTCGACCAGACCCGTCATCCATTTCTTCATCTGGTCGAATCGGGAATCAATACTCCTCTCGATCTGGTCGAACCGAGAATCAATGTGCGTGTGCAACCGCCTCTCTAATGCGGTGAGATCGGACCGTCTAATGCGTCCCACATCATCGGTGGAACGTCTCGGTGCACGAGGACCTCCACTGCTGCTGGAAGATGAATCAGTGGGAGGCAGTCGGGCACGCTTCCCCTTGTTCAAACGACGTCGGGGTGGTCTCTCTGACTGCTCGGGTATCTCCTCGACCACTGAAGGTCCCGATCTCCGTGTAGATCGAGGACCGTGAACCTCCTCGATCACTACAGGCGGCGGCGGATGTCTAGCACGTCGCACCTCATCAGCGGAGCATACTGCACCGTGATCGGATTCGGGCACCGGACAGACACGGTCCACGGTAGCTCCATCTCGTCCTGCTCGATCTCTAAGTTGTTCATATCATATACCTGCATCAAACACAAGAATTGTAAGTATATTAATTAACAAATAACAATACGAAATTTAAATTAATACGAATCTAATTATTAAAATACCTCCAAATCCGCGAAGAAAGCGTGCAAGTCCGCAGTATCCGGGTTCTTCCGAAAATTCCACCGAAGGCATCTCGGATACAAACCTTCGCCTCCACGAGCTCTACCGGCGAACTCTCCTAGCCCGGGAATCACCTCGAATCCCCATATCATCAATGCCCATGCCGGGCCGTAAAAGTGGTACTTCTTGTTGTCCGGCATCTTCCTCACATAGTTCCGTAGGATCTTGTATGAGTACGCACCCCAAGGATACCGGTAGAATCTCTCCATGTCGCCGGTTAGTGCCCAAAGCCACGGGAAAACTACCCTCTGGCCGTCTTGCCCAAACACGAAGATATATGCCACGAGCACGTGGGCTATGCCGATGTAGATATCGTCATCGGCGCCGGGGATGCGTCTTCCGCCCTTAAAGCGGTTCACCAAGTCCACAGCGGTCATACTTAGATCGCCGCTGCACGCAATCCGAAATAGACGTACATCGCTCAGATCGCAGGGGGCCGTACTGTCGAAGTTCGACGGCCTGAATCTCAAACCCGTGGTCAGTGCGTGGTCCTGCACCGTGTACTGCACGTCAGACCCGTTGATGTGGAACCAAATTCCCCTTTCTGACCATATAGCGCGGCAAGTGAGGCTGTGTATTGCCTGAGAAGACAGCGTGCCCGGTGCTCAGCCGATAAAATGGCCAAACGGCCCGTTCCGAAACCTCTCGAGCAGCTCGTGGCCCCCGACCTCAACTAGGGTATCCCTGACAATCTCTAACAGGCCAACCCTGTAGTAAGTGTTCACCTGCGACACTCGATTGAGTGATTCGGGCCGACGATACCACGGACGCTCCGATTCCTACAAAATTTTGACATTTAATTAGACACGAGACACTTTAATGCAATTAAAAATATATACAAGTAAAAAATAGGTAACAATCGGTGGTCAACTGTCAATGAAAAGCTACCACCGGTGGAAGGGATCCACCACCGGTCATTGCTATGCCTTGACATTTGACCACCGGTTGTAGCATTTTCAGAATCAGAATAACCTTATATGTGTAAAAACAGTACAACCGGTGGTCAAAGCATCATAGAATGCTGCAAC
>JAPKLX010000102.1:65880-225734 GCA_026898415.1 Leonotis leonurus
GTAAAAACAGTACAACCGGTGGTCAAAGCATCATAGAATGCTGCAACCGGTGGTTGGCATCACCACCGGTTGATGCACTTGTGCCACCGGTTGTACCATAAACCGGTGCTACACATGATATTAAACTATATTATGTAAAGAAAAGAGGAAAACACGAAACATATCACACTAACAGTTCAATAATTCACGAAAAAGAGCATTGTAGATCCATATTTATTCAACAAATTGGAATGCATTGTGGTTAGGATTGAAGATTACCTGAATATGTTGGGAAATTTCGTCGTCGGAGTTGGCCATCGGAGGCGGTGGAGAGAGCTACTTCTTGTCGGTGGAGAGGGCAGTGCAGTGGCTGAAGGAAATAGGAAGAAGAAGAAGAGAGGTGTAAATTTAGGAAAAAAAGAGGGAATTTTACCGTTATTTTGGTGGTGAAATTTAGGTAAATTTTGACCACTTTTGATAAAGTGGGTATTTTATACATGTTAGTTTAGATTTTGGGCATATTTAACATTGATGCTAGTGGTTTTGGGTACATTTAATTTTTACCCTTAAAAATAACCTTTTTTTATTTACATCCATCCTATTAAAATTAGTTTATTTTCTTTTATAATATTTTTTTATGTTTTAAGTGTATTAAGATAAACAAAAAAATGAGATTATCTTGATCTGCGTGCAAAAAGAATGGGTCATTTTTAATAGGACAAATGGAGCAGTATATAGTTTAGTATTACAACTCATTATCCCTTATTCTCAATTTTGTTTTTTTTTCTTTCTTTTTTGAAACGTTGAGAGTTATAAATGTTATATATATATGGAAATTTAGTACTCCGTTCGTCCCATTAAAGAAAGTCCTTTTTTGTCGTTTACGTCTGTCTCACGAAGATGGCTCATTTCCTTTTATAATAATATTTTTGTGTTTTAAATATATTGGGTAAATAAAAAGAATGAGATTATATTGGCGTTCGTGCTGAAAAGAAGGGAGTCATTTTAAATGGGACAGAGGGGAGTATATTATATCCTTGTCAAGTTGACTTTCAACATCTATATCTATATATATAAAACAGCAAGCAAATCAATTGCAAAATCAATTGGAGTGGCAATTTGGTAGTTAAATATGATTTTAGTGGCAATAATTAATATAACAAAATTTATGATAATTAAAAAACATATTCATTAAAATCATGAACCTAATAGACCATTTATATGTATTGTCCGACTCCTTTTTAAAGCACTTAGATTGGAAAAGGAATTTATATAATTATTAATAAATGAAGAGAGTATACTACTAAGTTATAAAAAATAATGATATGTCATAAATGAGAAACATTTATTTATATATTACAATTACTTATCCACATGATTATTGCTATAGATTATGGAGAGTTTAAATATGAATTTTCAATAAAAAAAAATATTTTTAAATATTATATTCCTATTTTTGTCATCTACACATTTAATACTATTAATATTTTATTTTATCTATATTTTTATTTTTACAATTAATAATATGCATTATAATTATACAAATAATAAAGCAAATTAAGCATTGTTTGTTATCTCATTTAAGCATTTTTATTTTTTTTAATTTATCGGTTATAATTGTAAAAAATAAATCAAAACAATTAAATAAATAAAATAATATAATAAAGCAATTATTAAACAATATATTTCTAGAAAAAATAACAAATAAATAATAAATAAACATAAAATATATATAATTAATTCAAGTCATTTTGTAGTTAGAAATATACTAAAAATTTTAAAAATCCCATCAAATAAGGAATAAATCGGTTATATATATTTAATATAAGTACATTCAATCGGTCTAGCATTAATGGTTAAAAATAATTTATTTAATATATATATATATTTATTTTAGGAACATTATTTAAATTACAATATAATTAAAATTAATTTTATTACTTTAATTCTTACCGTGTATCGCACGGGTGCACAAACTAATTAACTTAATTCAAATAACCCCTAATCCAATATCTAACTCGAACATCTATCTAACCAAGCCTTGAGTAACTTGATCGAACTTTTCATATTGCCTCGATCGAATACCTAAACAATTGCTTCATTTTATTCATATTTCATATTGGATCCTCAACAAATAAACACAAAAACTCGTGAAGATGGTGCATTTTTTTTAGGGTGGGTGACTATTTTCCATATAAAAGAGGAAAGTCATCCTAACCTGACAATTGAAACTCAGCAGAGCAAGATCCAAATACATACATACTTGTTATTATTACATAAGAGTAAAGTAAGCCTTTGCAAAGGCAGAACATCAAGTGGTAGTGGTACAACCTACATCATAATATCCTTATATTACATATCATCATTCATATAAATTACACATCCCTCAGCATTTTCTTCTTAAAAAACATTCTCATGACTTGAGGGCTTCGTTCCATATAATCAAATCCTACACACCCAATGTTCAAGCAGCTTCAGCAAAACCCAGTCGCAGGTTTCCGTAGTCGAACACAGTGTGATATGGACCCATGAACACATCCCCAAGAATCCTGCATTGTCAATTGCATCAAAGTTTAGTTTATTGGTTTGATGCACACACTACTATTACTTTTTTACATTTTTAGCATTCGGAATGATTATGCCCGTCCGATGAAGTCTATCCCCAGCGGCAAAAGCACCACAAGTCTCTCCTTAGAGCGTAGCAGAATACTTTTTGTAATATGTTTTAAATTATAATATGATGTGAAGATTTTTTTGCACGTACCAAAGAGGTCCTAGAGGAGGTGCCACATCCAAAGCCATGAATCCGCTCATGCAAACAGCAGCAGGGCCTTCATCAACTTTCAGTATATACTGCAAAATCATAATGCACCATTCAGAATATGTTTCTCAAGGGTGTTCTTTAATATTATACCAATATTCAAACAAATCAGTGAAGGTTTCAGTAAGTAAATATTAAGATCACTGTTTATACAGACGACAAAAATTCCGAACAGTGTCAAAAGTGCATGCAAGCTTACCTGTTCGGGAGTGAGAACGTAAGGCTTTCCACCAATAGTGAAGGTGATGTTAGGCATGCTTGGTAAGGTATTGCAGTCAATAATGGACTCTCCTCCGGGACTTGGTATCCTATCGCAAAGCTAGCAAAGTAGCAAGAGTATGATGATTCAGGGTTCAGAATTCAGAACAGCAGCTCTCACTTCCAGGAAGAAAATATAATATAGCATGTCTGTTAAGCTTACCTGATTCACATAATCTATAACTGTTTCCTTTACACCTGCATTGTTTAGCTGGCTTTTCATCCAAACAACGGCCATCTCACAAGCAGTACACAGTGCATTCTCACCAACTGATTCAGTGCTCTCCTTGCCAACGACCATTTCAATGTTGCTGCTGCAGTGAATCAAGCAGTTTATATGTCAAAAATCATTTTCATTCTCCATATGATTTCATGCTGTTTTCATATATCATTATTCATGAAATCAGTTAACAAACAAGGCTACAACATGCAGTTAATAATAGAGATGAGGATGACCAATCGGATCAAGTAAATATCATCTTAAACTAGATTACTGGATTAAGATTAATAAGTAGTTGTGACAACGCTAGTGAGATTAGTGGGCTGGTAATTCGTGATGTTGTAACATTTTCGCTTTTTGACACTCTTATTTTCAAGTGAAATCTTGGAACCAATATAGTACTAACATACTAAGAAGTTAAAAATATACAGACCTCTCAGACTTAGCTCCATTCGAAAAGCACACACCAATTTGTGAACAAACTGCATCAGGTTGGACCTGCAGCATACTAATTTTTAGTTTTCAGGTCTGAAACTTCAAAAATACTGTAAGGCAGAAAAAGTATTGTGTATTTGCAAGTGTCCTGAGTTTATTATAGAAAGAGAGGAGAAGGGAAAATAAAGGAAGGCTTACTCCAGCAACCAGAAGATCCCATATCATTTCTCCATATTGAGAAACAAGTGTTTTACATTCGGCACTCACAACTCCTTCCGCACCAATGGCATGATTGATTTGAGTTATAACAGCCTGCAATCGTAGGACATTCACAACAGTTCCTCATATGGCCGTTGAAAGAATCGAATGAATAAGAAGTAGCATTTAGAGAAAAAGTTTCCAAGAAAAACTAGAAAGCTACATTAGAGAATGAACAAAGAATATAGTGATGAAGAGAACATACGGTTGGACCAGTACACAATGATGTCCCTGAGTCCACAATAGCAGCACAGCCACCATCACATAAACCTGGCACAACAATTGATAAGAGAATACATAATTTTAGTAGTATGAAATTATAAGATTTAGCTGTACAATAATCATCTGCACTAATTCAGCAGTGTTGCAGACTTACCGGTTGACATGTTGCCAACAAGGAAATCACCCATATCAAACTGTTAAGAAAAATAAATTTTATAGAAACAGGTGAGAAGAAAATATTCGTCAGATGTACTATACTGAGAATAATGAACGCTACAAAAATTTTAGTAAAAGTGATTTTCTTATACCTGCCAGTAACCCTTTTTCGTTACAGGAACATAACTATGTTCTCCTTTGTAATGTTTCGGATCAACTCCCCCGAAGACTAGCTCACCTCCCACTTCAGCTTCAGGGTCACGGCTAAGCCAGAAAGAAAATACCTGCTCCTCAACAAGACCTTGGTCTACCATATTGTACCTGTTATATTGCAACAAGTTAGCTTTTGTCACCAACACTAACACACAGAATAACCAAAAAATTTCAATATATAGAAAACATATACCAGACTGGCACTGCATCACCAACAGAAATTTCCTGGAAACCAAGGCCAAGAATTCCATCAAACTTGGCAATGACAAAGCTTAGACTTCCTTCTTTTGTAGCCTCGATGAAAACCTGCAAACAATGATTGTGATTTAACTCCCCGTTGTATAGGCAAAGATCCTCTTACCATATTTAAATAAAAAAAAGGTAAAAAGGAAGAAAACCAACTTGATTTTCGACGATAACATCACCAACTGCAACATTATCTTCGCTAAAAAACCCAGAGATCGACCCAGAGCCATACGAAATTGAGCAGGATTTTCCTATATCACATAATCATGCAAGATATATCAGCAACAAACTAAAGTATTGACCAGCACATTAGTTTAATCAAGAACGTCAAAACATAGAATGATTGCAAAAAGAAAAGGCTGAAAAAAGAAGAACTAACATACCATTTTTGGTATATGAACTGGACTTGCTGGATTTGTATTTACTATGGAAATAGCAAGCAATCTGCACATAAAGTTTGTCTTAGTAACTCTAAGAGAGTGCATCAACTGATAAGTGTATTTAACCTTGAAATTACTCACAGAGAAATAACATTTTGAGGATGGAACCCATAGATTGGAACTGCCTGTGTCAAATACAACAGTGAAATTCTGAGGTGGTGAACCAATACCAATCTCTCCATAGTATTGGGCGTCCAAATAATTCTTCAAATACACCACATCTCCATCTGAACTACTTAGTTTGATTTGTCTGTCTTTGGCATCGAACCCATACTTCCTCCCCTCCAACTTAGCTTCTGCAGCAGCCCTGATTCTAGCCAGGTCCAAAGGCCTCTTTTTTAGACTAATCCTTCTCAGAGCATCAGAAGAAGGAAGGAGGGTGCAAACAACGGCCAAGAGGCTGAAGATCGTGATCAGATACCCGAGCTTCATGTTTCAAGTTTGCCTGTATGAGCGGAACATACAATAAATGACATGAGATAATCAGTCTCCTATAATAATCATAATTATAATTGCAGTAATCACTTAAATGATAGCGTGCATAAATTAACCCGTGTGGCGAAAGCTATCATACACATTACACAATCAAGATAAGGTATGTGCAAACTACCCACACAAACACACACATCATTTTATTGAAATTCGGTCACATTCTCACATATGGGGTATCCATGCTTCAACATTCAGAGTTGGAAACTCATATTGCATAACACAGGACACAAGTTTCCACAATCCTCTCATTTTACATGGTCGACATCACCTGCTATCTACCTTATGACCAAAAAAAACTCATGGCTTGCCATGCATAAAGCCATCATTTCCTAAAATCGCACGCACCCGAGAGTACAGAAAAGGACAAATTTCCCTGAAGAGAGCTTTGGGAAATTAAATTATCGAAGAAACACCACAAAACCTCTTTGCCACTTTAATGATTTTGACCTTGACCCATATACCAATATTTATGCGTCATTCCATTACTTATATCTAAAGACAGGAAAACGGAAATAAAAAACTTCGCAGAAAATTTTCTTGAAGTTTCATATATAAAATTTCTAGTGCTGCAAAAGAACCAGATTATATGCAAAAGCAAATGATTTTTGGTTCTAAACACACACACACACACACATAAATGAGTTACATAGTAGTGGGGTCACATATAAATAAAATCCTTACCTTTCACTATATTTTTTCTTCGAGAAAACAAGAGCCGTGCTTAGTAAATATTAGTTCAAGCCATTTCAAAACATGTATATAACAGCCACAACCTACACCTTAAGAATCGAGCGCGCGCACATAGACAGAGGCTTGAAAGAATGAAAAAAATCAGTGCAGAACAACTCAAAAACCGCAACTTTAATACCCAAACCCCCAACTGACATAATTACCTCAAAAACCACAACTTTGACTTAGCAAATAGGATCAGTACAAAATAAATCAAGGACTAAACACTAGTCACAAGTGATGTCGAGAAATAGAAGAAAACGAAAGAAATAATATACACTAGATTGAACTCATCCAAGTACAGAAGTAACTAGAAAAAGAAAAAAAAAGTTGCAGATAATGAGGCTGTTAACAGAAATAACAGTAGATGATCACTAAGAAAATTGCAGAAAAGAAGGATGAAGAAAAAAAGTAAAAAGAAAAGCTGAAGATCGGATTCCAAACCTTGGTTATTGTTGATGGAAAGAGGTTAAATAGCAGGAGTAATGAAGGAGCTTTGAAGTTATATAGAAGCTTTTAGAGTTTTGCAGGAGAGAGAGAGAGAGTGAAGTGATGGATAATAGAAATAGAAAGAGTAATGGGGTGTGGTAGACCGGTAGATATTTTGTTAGCTGAACGAATAGATACTGCTTTTTGTCTTCAATCCACGTACCTCTTTCCCATTGGTCTCTTCTTTAGAATCGACCTTGTTAATTTTTTACAGTAGATTATTTTATAATATTAATTAAATAATGCGGCGAAAATTGACTTTAAATGTAATTTGTGTAAACAAATAATACTGTACACACAGTACTAAATACGCCTTTCGAGTTTGAATTTGTGAGCTATTATTCCACTATTTGGGGTTTTCATCATATAAAATTTTCTTTAATATAATTCCTTTCAAAATTCAAACATGTAAATATCGAGCTTCGAGGTTTGAACTAAGTTTAAACATTTTTTAGTTTTTATTCTGAAGATCTCACCAATATATCTCAATTTAAATTCTGATGAGTTAATTTTAATTTCGAATAATTTATGAATTTTATCAAGTCGATTTGCAAATTTTACGAATGAACAAACTTCAGAATATATTAGCAAAATTTCTAAACAATCAAAGCATCCACAACGCAGGCTATGGCAGAGGTTCTGGAGCCTACGTCCGCAAATGAGTGAGGAGACTAGCTCTCGATAAATTTAGTCACACTGTAAAAAAAATAAAAAAAAATTAGCAATTTTCAATTACTAAAATAGGAAATTTGTTCGTAATAATATCGATTATCGCTAAAAAAAATTAACAACGAGATATATTTCATTACTATATAATTGTACTAAAAATTCAATTACTAAAATTTAATAACGGATTATTCTGTCACTAATTTTGTTACTAAAATTGAACAACTAATTTCATAACAATTTCATTGTGAATTTTAAATTTAGAAACGGAAAATTTTTCCATCACTTCTATTATTATAAAATGCATTTTTTGTAGTGTCGTATATTGTGTATAAAAGATACATGCACAAAAATCAACCAAGTTTTACTAAAAATATATGTTTTAACGACCAAGTTTTAGTTCTTTAAACTCATAAGACATTTTTCTAGAAAATATTGATTAAGATTTGACAATACATCTTTCGTTTCGCCAAACAAAAGCACGAGGTGATTTCTCTTTCTCTTCTTCTCTTCCTCCTTTCTCTCATTTTTTCTCAAATAAAATGTGTAAGTGAAAGTGATAGATTATAGAGTGATATATGAAGAATACCCATTCTCATAACTTTAACATTAAAAGTATCATATCTTGTAAAACTACATGAAAAGTACCCAAATTATGTGTTTTTGACCATTATACCCTTTCTTAACCAAATTTCTCCATTATCAATATAGTTAAAACTAATTAATACTTCAAATAGAATAAATCATGCATTTCTATCAAGCCCATCACACTTCCGTAACATATAAACCAACTATTATACCTTTTTGACCGATAAGCTACCGGGTTATATCCACCGGAAGTTTTAGAGACCACGTCCAACCACCCGGAGCACCATATGGTTTTCAGCCGTAGATTCCTTCAGCAGCCTTCAGCACAGCCCTCGTTCGTTTCCTACCCGGGGCGTAACAGTATATTGTTGGTAAAGAAGAAACGAAATAGAATGAGCAAAAGCCCGATCTTTTATTAAGGAATTATATAATATCTATTACAACATAAGTAAAAATCTCCTTTTGGGAGAAGACTAACTGGTTTAGCTACCTATGGTAGCTGGAATTAAAATAACTCGCATAAACTAGTAAGAGAAAATATAATGTTTATAATGAAGAAAGCTTAGGAGATTTTTCGATAATCTCAACTCTCTCCAATGCCTTCTTTATATAGGAGTCTTCAAGACTCCTCTCCTTGCTGAATTATTGCATTGGATTCCTTATCCCCATTTTCACATGAAGCTGGGTCCAGATAAGGCTGTCAATACAAACATCTTGTAGTGGTCGGACCCCTTCTTTGAATTATTTTCAAAAGTTAGTGGTCCTTCTCTATTATTGTTCCATCGATGATTCCTTTTATGGTGGAACGTCTTTTTCTTTCACCCACCGTTGTCTTTTTCCTTTTGGTGGGTGCTGCTTGCTCACATGCTTTCTTTTACCGAAAGCATCTTCTTCTTTATCTTCACATGGCCTCTTTATTTCTGTCAGCCATATGCCTTTTTTGGAGGGCCCCTTGGAGCTTTTTCCTTTGGAGGAGTCTTCTTGTCCTCATACTCGTTGGCTCGGAACTTCTTCTTATCTTGTTTAGGTAAGAAGCCTTTTTCCGAACTCAAGCTCTCGTTGGGTTGGACAGTCCGAACAGATTTTGGACTCCCAATGGCCAAAGTGAGCCATGTTGCAGAATTTGCGATGAGTCTCTTTACTCATTGCCATCTTGTTTTCCCACAGAAGAGCTCTTTTCCGCTCAAATGCATCCTCTGCGAATTTGGTTGTATTTCCTGTCATGGTGTTTAACAGGAATGATCCATTCGTTGAATTCTGAAAGAATTTGAATGGAAACTTGACTTTGTCCATCTCTGTGAGACAGACCCATAGTCCCCATGCTCGCCTTGTCGTGATTTGATCATCGGAAATGGAGGCGATCATTGGAACATCATTATCTGGTGCCTTGATTTGGTTGAAGGCATCCATCCGGGGTCTTCTTAGCCTTATGTAGTGAAAGGCCTCGTGATTCCCCTTCCCTGCAGGTTCTGGGGCTGCACTTATGAAATACAGCTCCAGTGTATTACATCGGCAAAGTTGTTCGTTGTTTGCCCAGGTATCATATACCGCTTCCTGGATCCATCGGGGTAAACCCTTGATCTCTAGAAACGATGGAGACATAATATAAACTGAGGCGAGTGCCCCAAATTCATACCACTGCTTGACCTCTTGGGGTTTTGATCCCGGCATCATCCATACCCTTGGATATTTCCCCGAGACATCAACCCTACTAGAGGCAGGATTGATACCTACTCTTGTCAGTAGTTTCTCCCAGTTTGCTTGATAAGCCTGTTCAGATAATGAGAAAGTAATCATGTTAGTATTAGCCCCAGATTTGTCTGTCATTGGCATGAGACTAATCTCTCCCTTTTTTTCCCCAGAGGTGGAGGGTTGACATGATGGTTCAGGCTGTGAAACCTTTGCATCATCTTTTTCTTGGGCCAGTGGTTCAGACTCCACTGACTTAGAACTTGCTTGAGAGGTATTTGAATCCCCTTCTACCGGTTTAGGTGCCGGAACACGAAACTCTGCTTTCTCTAGAGGTTTTCTAGAAACTCGTAGGAGTGGTTTTTCCAATGCTGACCCTAACTGAGTATAGGTCAGCAAACAGGCTCGTATTCTACCGGAGACTTTCGTCTTATCGGTAGCTTGTATTTTCCCCATCTGATCAGCATGGAGAGTACACTCGTCCCATTCTTCAAGAAGCATCTCCAAGTTTTCTCGAAGATGCCTCTGTGCTAGGATGATGGCTCCAGTCTCAGCAGGCTCCATCCCTTGTTAGAAAATCTGCAAGAACGTTTTCATGAGATTTTAACACAACAATATCATAAATATAATATTGACATAAAGCTTGCCATCTAAGTAATCTAGCCTTTTCAGGCTTTGATTCTATGTTATTTTTCAGGAAAGCTTTAACCTGTGTATTATCAACTTTTAAAGTAAATTTCTTGGCTAGTAAAAATAAAGGCCATTTTTTAAAGGTCTTTACTACTGCGAAGAATTCCTTCTCGTTGATATGCCATCTAATGGCCTCGTTTTCTGGGAACAAACCACTATAATATCTGCACGGTTCTTCACCATATGGAGTGATCTTCATTAGGACAGCTGCCCACCAATGATCACTCGCATCTGTATAGAGGACCAGATCGTCCTCATCCTGTGGTATTGAAAGCTTTGGGAGGTTTCTACATTCCTCCTTTAGTTTTCTCATTCCTTGTCGATGTTCTTTTGTCCAGATGAACGGAATATCCTTTTTTAGCAAACTGCTAAAACTCTTTCTGTGTTTTGCAAGATTTTTGATAAACATTCCTGCGAAATTAACAACTCCTAGAAAACTTTGAAGTTGTTTTTTCTCTTTCAATTCCTCTGGAAAACTTTGGACCTTTTGTACAATATGATCTTGTAGAGTAATTTCAGATTCATCAATCTCTATTCCCAAAAATTCCATTTTTTGGGTTGCAATTACTGCCTTCTTCTCCGACAGCACTAATCCTTCCTTATAACAAACATCTGCAAATAATTCAAGATGTTTGATATGTTCATCCATATCTTTTGATGTTATTAGTATATCATCAATATAGACAAACATGAAAAAAAATAATCTTTAAAAAGATTATCCATTTTCCTCTGAAAAATCTGGGGAGTATTAGCTAACTCCATTGGCATTGCATTCTAAATGAAATGCCCTTGTGGTGTGGATAAAGCTGTAAGTTTCTTACTTTCTTCCTCCATGCGAATCTGGTAAAACCCTGATTTGCAATCAAACTTTGAGAAGACCTTAGCATTTCGTATGCAATTAATAAGGTGATCTCTACTTGGGATAAAATATCCGTCAAACTCAAGAATATCATTAATTCCTTTGTAATTAATGACAAGTCTAGGTTTACCTCTTTTAATCTCACCATGATTCCTTACCAGAAATCCAGGACTACTGTAAGGAGAATTGGCTGGCTCGATCAACTTCAAATCAAGGTGTTCCTTGATAATGATCCTCATATCCTCCTGATCTTTTAAGTTCATCAGGATTGGTCGGAACCTTACGAACTCATGCGCCCTTTCCGGTTTTACCTTCAAGGTTGCTTTGAGTTGGTTTTTTCCCCACCATGCTAAAGGATTCTCATTGTAGCATCTTGAGATTTTCCTTTTAGCATCTGCAAGAGAAACCTGCATTTGAACTTCAATTTCTTTGTTAGAAATTAAAGATTTCTTAAGGATATGGATTTCCTCCATTTGAAGATCATTTTCTCTGATACAGCTAAGTACTGCTTCGCTGAACCTTCTTTGATCCTTCATCTTTGGTTGACGAAGTTTGCCTTCATCACCACGTTTGCTGCGAAAAACGATTGGTAAGTGGCGATTAAACGCCCATTGCAGCCTTGGAACAATGATTTTATGTTCACAGTTGGTTGTGAACACCAATCTTCTCCTTTCATTGTCCTGCGTGTATCGTTTAAACATCTGTAGGAAATTATTTCCTAACAGAATGTCTGTTCCAGTATCATGAAAATAGATTGGTGGAGTCTTAACCTTGTACCAAGGTGTTTGACCTGCTCCTCCAATTAATATTTCCATTTCTTTCACTCATTTGGATAGGAATAAGATTCTTTTGGAGAAATCTCTTCCAGCAATTTGTGGTAATGTATCCTCCACTTCTGCTGGGAAGATTCCTCTTCTTGCTGTGCAAATTCCTGCTCCGGAGTCAATATAGGCAGCGAAGTATTCCGCCTTATATATTTCATATAACACCCCAATTGGGATGTATATAGAGAACGGACTGGTGATACGATTATCGTAATCATCATCCCTTGTTCCATCTGTTTCCAAGGCTTGAATCTTTCCAAAAAATCCTGCCCTAGAATCAGAACATCTTCTCGTCCTGCTCTTCCTTTAACCTCTACCATAAAAACCCCAAGATCAAGGGTTCTATTGTAATGGTTCACCTCTGGTTGCTGGAGATAATACAAGACACCACATGGAAAATTATTTTCCCATCTTGTAGTATCAAATTTTGTCGTCATCCCTCTCCATCCTTCTGGACATTTCAGATTAACTGAAACCTGAGCTTTCCATGGGGATTGGGGTTGACCTTCTTGGATAAGTTTCCTCCCAAAAGGTTGAGATATAATTCTATCTCCTTGGAAGGATAATCTTCCTGAGCTTATCTTAAGACTTTGATCATGTCTTATGACCGGCCTCTCTTGTATTCGAATGTTGACTTCCCTTTTTTGTGGAATCTCCATTCTGTCAGGACCAATAGCTGTGGTCACTTTCTTGAAGATATCAGGTATCTCGATGAACTGCTTTCCCAAAAATAACTCTGTATGATGAGAGTTGGAAAGCGCATATGATATCTGATATGTTATGGAATAAGGTGTATTTCCCTCATCCAATAACTCCTTCCTTTTAAAGTCCTGATAAAGGGTCAGAGCTTTACTGAAACCTGAGTCGTTGAGATTGTAAGCGATTTTGGGATAGACAATTCCCACAACTTGGCCTGCACAAAGATTCCCCGTGATGGTTCCCATCACCGAATCTTGTAGGTTTCTGATCCTCCTATCACATATAGCTATGTCGATTGGAGCATCAATTCCTGTGAACATCGTGGATTTGAGAACTAGTTGTATTGCCCCGATATGAATCCATCTCATCTTTTCAGCAATTTCTGGTTTGAGTTTTTCCAAATCCTCACGGATGTCGCTTGCTGGAATCAATTGCATCTCCACTTGATTCCCAGTAAACTCGATCGGAAGTGACATCTCTCGTCTAGTGATTCCGTAGACGATATGATGTTTCCTTCTCCCTAAACTGAAATTCCTCAGTACTTCGTCTAGGTTGCTGGCATTAAAACCTTGATACTTCTGAATATTCAAGGTTTTCTTCATGATTTTATCGATCAGGTTCGGCGAGATCATCGTTCGACTAGAGAATCCAGTCCAATCTTCTCTTTCCTGATGACAAGACTCAGCTTCAGTCTGAAGATTCTGTAGATCCATCAGAATCTTCATCCTTACTAAGAATCTCTTCTTGCTCGTATATACTCTTGTCTGAGGGTATATCTTCAAACTGGTATACTTGTACCAATTCCTGGTAATATATGACATCTTCGATGTCTGGAGTAGACTCGAACCTTCACATGCCTCTCTGCTCGTTTTCTGGGCAATTTGTTGAAATATGCCCCTTTGCTCCGCAGGTCCAGCAATTACAATCTTTAAAACTTTCATTAGCTCTGGTATGAGCTTTTCTAAAAGTTTTCTTTGCTGGAGTTCTTGAACTGGATCCTTGGAACGAACCCCTGCTTCTGGCTCGTCCGCTTCTTTGTCCAGTTTTGTATGATCTAGCCTTCTGTCTAGACCACATCGTCCCTGGCTTCCAAGATCTTCCTCTTGGATTTCTTTCTTTGGAATAGGGTTGGTACCTATTCTTTCGTCTTTTGGTTATTGATGGCTTGCCCCCAATAACAACTGGAAGATCATTATCTTCACAGTTCAGGTGAGCTGCTTTGTTGATTCTTCACAACTTCTTCAGGTTTTTTTGAGCAGTGGCTTGTTGACACTACTCTGAAAGCTTTTGATGTACATAAGACATCCTTTTGGCGATGCTGTCACTGCCCTTGGGGATATAATCCCTTATCATCATTTCCTTCCATGGGCTCGGAAATTTTAAGAAGAAAATTTCCTTCGTGATCGTCTCATCAGCTTTTGACTGATGTTGGTAGATTGTAAAGAGCTGAAGAAATTTATTGAGCGCCTTTTGATCCAAGACTGTAAGTCTTAGATTATATAACGCCAATATATACTTTCTTCTTTTCTCTCTATCGAACCCCTCATAGTATCCTTCTCCAATGAAATGGTCTTTGAAGAGGACACTCATCCTTCGAATAATTTCCGAATAGGATTCTTCAACGAAGCATTGATTTTTTACTTCAATGTGGAATCCTTCCCAGGCGATTTTTACCACTCCTGCAAGACTGGTTTCGAGTATTTTAACCAATCCTTCTTTGTTAACGTCAAGAGTAGCTGCTGCGATCCGCATCGCTCCTCCCCACTCATCGATCACTGATTCTCGATCTTTGAAGCTAACTTCATCAAGATCAAGCATCACTCCATATGGATGGATAAGATCCAGGGTGGTTTTTCCAACCGGTGAATCTTGGATTCTAGGTTGTCGCCTTCTTCTTGTTCTTTCCATCAGTATGGCATCGTCTGGTATCGTCGGGGTATACAAGGCTCCTGCATGAAAATCACGAGCTTCTCTCATGACTTCTTCAGGTGGCGGTGGTGCTTGTTGATTTAAAGGCAACGCTCCATGTGCAGCATTTCCTTCCACCATTTGTTGTTGGTTCATCTTGAGATCAACCACCTTCATGTTAGCAAAAGATTCTGCTAACTCTTGTAGATCTTCAAGTCCGATTCTTTCAAGATTATTCATGATTTTTCACCTTGAAATAATCGTACATATCTTTCAACTTGTGGATCTTTGCCTTTCTCCTTTACTGGTAAATGATAGTTTGGCTCTTCGGTGAATAGCATCTTGTTTCTTCTTTCTGAACGAGATCTAATCTCCAATTGGCCTACTCGACTCTGAATATCTCGCAAGATGGTTAGAATTTCATCTTGTTGAGTGGATATTCTGTTTATCTCCTCGGGTAATCTGCTCAGGCGGTTGCCATAATTTTGCACCGTCTTCTGGATTTCCCTTAAATCAACTGAGAATTTTGAATTATCAGGGTTGATTTCTTGGAAGACGAGTAAACTCCCATTTTTCTTGACTCATTAGAAATGGGTTGAATGTCTCATTTCCATCTGCCTTTCCACCTCTTGTTGAAGTGAATGCCCTACTCGGAGTAGATCTTGGTATCTACTCATCATGACGATGATCCGTAGACTTTCCTCTATAGATACAGGACCATGAGTCCTTTCATCCAATTTGTCAGCCCAAAAAAAGAAATTTTTCTTGGTGCTTTCTCGTAGTAATCTCCAATTTTTGGAGAAAATACCTGTAACAAAAACATCTCGGACAATTGTCCGAATCCATATTTTCTTGGAGGTCTCCTCCATTAGGATAAATACTTTTATGTAATAAATAAAATATAATTCCTTAATAGAACCTGGCTCTGATACCATTTTCGAAGCGCTGTATAATGCCAAGATTTATCTCAAAACATGCAAATAAAATATCAACATGTTCTAATTTTAATGAGTAATATGCTCAAAAATTTTCATAAAAACCCGGTCATGAAAAACAAAAATCCGGTCGGTACATATTCAAAACCCGGTCGGTTTTGGTCTCAAAACCCGGTCACTATTTCTCAACCCGATTTTGATTTTAATATGAAAACCTTCATTCTTTTAATTTTTCCTTACCATCTTCAAATATTTTGAGCATCTTACTAATTAAAATCATTTTGAAATATTAATTATTAATTAACCATATATATAATAAAGAAATTTGTTCTTTAATTAATTATTTTGAATATATAAGCATGGGTAAAATAGTCTTTTTGGGTATTTTTCATAGATTTTTACAAAAGAGGGCACTTCTCCTATTAGTTTTAGAGAAGATGACATTTTTCATGAATAACCCTAGATTATATATTTAATATGTGTGTCAGAGTGTTGGGTACAAAAATGATGTATCGATTGTAAACTAATATTATAATACGAATTAAGGTCTTGATTTCGATTATCGAATTTGTATCATTAATTAAAAAAAACAGTTTTGATATAATGTTTTCAAAATAGAACTTAATATTATTGTTTTTTAGTTATATACCACATTTTAATTAATTCCAAAAATAAATAAAATATTTATTTAATACTAAAATAAAAAAAACATAATAATTTATCAATAAATGACAAGACTTCTTAAAATAAGAGAGATATATATAATTTTGACTAGAAGTATTTTAGATAATTTAAATGCTAAATTTAATATTTTTATATGTACTTTATAAAATAAGTACTTTTCAATTTTTATTTATAAAATTGATATTTTCATATAACAATGTAAATTAAACTGCATTTATTGAACTCAAACTTGTATATTTAAAATTTTGGGATTCAATTTTTATTTACCAAGTCGAGTTTGAGTATGAATAACAATGCCAAACAAAATTCGAACTTTAGAATTTATGAACAAACTAAACTCAGAATTTGACTACATTTCTTTGATTAGGTTCGGAAATAGCCCTATTTGAGCTTAAGACACATTTTATAACTATACCAGTTTTCATAAATATTATCCATATTTTGGGTATTAGAAGTATCTTTTAATTGTGATAGGCATTTTTGGGTATTAAAAATATTTTTTTTAATTGTGATAGAGAATGATTCGATTTCGGTTCCAAATATTTGGAATCGTGAACCGTGGATTGACGGTTCCATATCGTCGGTTTATCGACATTTATTTTAATAGATTGTTCTATTCATAATTCAATTTTATATTTTATATTGTATAGAGCAATTGTTTATAACTCATAAAATTATAGTTTAACGTGCAAATTCATATAAAAGTAGACACTTACCGTTCGGAATCGGACATGTCGATTTAAAATAAAAATCGTCTTGAAGGGTTACGATTCCAAATAATGAACTAATATAATCATGCTTCGGTTATAATTTTAAAATAATTGAATCTTAATAATTTAGTTATCATTAGAACTGTAACTACACATCTAGCTAGTTCCAATTTGAGGTCAATTAGAATTATGAATAAGCTTTACATTTGTCATAATTCATATTCTTTCCTAAGTCTAAATACTTCTCAATTTAGAAATAAGTATAAATATAATAATATAAAATATAAAGTAAATAAATTTAATATGATTTGAAATACGTATCTAGCATTTAAGGTTTCATTCATCTTAGACTATATTATCTTTGAGGGATAAATTTATCCCATGAAAATGTGGGATATATAAAAGTATAATTAGTCTTTAAATTCCTTCTTTTTTATTCATCCATAATATCTAAATTATAAATTTATCATTATTTTTATCCTTCATCCTACTTAAGGAGGGATAATATTATCACTTCAAATGTAGATGGATAATATTATCCCTCCTTAGAGTGAGATGAAGGAGAAAATAATGATAAATTTATAATTTAAATAGGAAGTATGGATAGAAAAGAAGGGATTTAAAGGCTAATTATACTTTTATCCCACATTAGATTTATCTAATCAAAGAGAACTTAGCATTAAATTATTATTTTAGAGATTGTGTTTAAGTCCCACTACAATTTTATCTTTAAATTTCTTACAAGTTTGTTATAGTAATATATCTCACAGAAAACGAGTAGAAAAACATATAGTTAATTTACATTAAAATATAAAACTTGAAGTCCTTAATATGAGTCTTTTGCTTCTTAAAACAAAATTTCTCCCATTTAGTATCTTATATTATAAATATAACAAGTTATCATAAGTTAGAGTAATGATATATATGCTAAGCGACAAGTTTGAGCGATTATGTGACGAGGGACATACACTTCAACAAAATTAAAATTATAATGTTCATTATCTTTCATAATTTATAATTTTCTGCACTTTCCTATTTCTTATTTTATTTATTTTTTAATTCTTATATCTCTCTTTACTCTTTATTTTTGGTTTTTTCTTGATGAATATTTATACAATTCTACTTTGATTGAAATAATATTTTTGAAAATAATAAGCCTTAATAAATAAACTCTATTTAATATGTTGAACGTAATAATCTTAAACTACTTTATTTCATAATTTATAATAATATTTTGAAAATAATAATCTTAGATAAAATAGGTAAAGAAAAGTTAACGAAAAAGGAGAGAGAAAGTAAATAAGAATTAATATTACAACAGAAAAAGAAAATAAAAATAACAATAAATCAATTTGAAATTATATAGTCGCCCACTTATGTCGCGCACATAAGTCTGAAAGTGGGAGCATATCAATATTCTCATAAGTTATATCCTAATAAGTATTTTCCATAATCTATATTTTAAATTTTTTAATGGTATTTATTGTATACCCATATATAATTTTAATATAAATATGATTATTTTTTAATATAAGTGGGAGATTTGTCTCATTTAGCCTCATTTATAGTGTTTCGTTCCCAACTTCATTTTTCTCCAAGAACGGGACTGAATGTCACCGTACATTTTTTACGATAAAAAACTTAACTTGATATGTTCAATAAACTATCGAAGAAAAACATAAGTAATTAGTATATGTATCTATATTGAATGATGTTTTGTACATATATATTCTAAAGTAAATTTTATAATAGGACGCGTATATGCTTATTAAGGGTTATTAAGGGGTAAGGGGTGTTTGGTTTTGTGGATGAGATAGATTAGATTGATAGGATAATAGATGATGAGATTATTTGAATTATATAATCATGTGTTTTGTTTGATTGATTATAATGTTTGATAAATTATGTAATTATAATTAAAACATAGAAAAATATCTAAATTGCCCTTTATCGAAATATGTTGGGTGTGTGTTTACTTGTATTTTTGTAAATAACAAAATAAATGAGGATAATTTTGTAAATTTGTGATGCTTGATTAATAATCAGGCCTAATTAAGTCAAGTTTGGGTTGATTAATAATCAAGGAATTCCTTGATTATATGCAGGCCGGATAATCTATCCCGGGCCAAATCAAGCAAACAAAACACTTGATTATGCTTGATTATTTTATCAATCACACCTAATCAAAGTTAATCAAGCAAACCAAACACCCCCTAAGTGTTTTATAAGATGATATTTACATAGAATTGATTGATAAAAGTAAGAGTGATTATACAAATTAGTCAAAAAAATTATAAAAGATAAATAATAGTCACCAACATAATAATATTTAAATTCTAGTCATTTTCAAATTTTTGGTACTAAAATACCATTATAATTATTTTTTCACATTTTTGAGTATGAATAGTATCATTCATACGTGATATTCAGTTTTTTTAAACTGCACGTACGTAATTGTGTGAATGTATATTATTCATACGTTTCATACCATTTATATCATTCGTACAATTAAATTTAAATAGAATGATATTTGTGGTAATTCATAATCAAGATGATTATAATTTAAATATTTTTATGTTGGTGGCTATAATTTATCTTTTACAATTTTCTTTTGGCTATTTTATATATTTGATAATTTACTGTTTATTTTAATGTATAAATGAAATATTTTTAATATTAAACTAATTTAACAATTAATCCTTAAAATAATCAATTACTATATATTATCAATATATCTTATTATTCTAAACAAACGTCAACTAAAAGATATAGATTTTGTATTTTGATAAATATTTATATAGTAGAGTATTAAATAAAATATTATTAAACTGTTACTTCACAAATATTTTTCTTATGTGATCTCAACGATATATATGAATTAATAGATTTTATTGTATATCCATGCACACTATTTAGTACTACTACATAATTTGTCTGTTACTGTAACACTATCACGTAACTAAATAAAAAATAAATAAAAGTATATTAAAAAGTCTACTTAAGGATAATCCTTATTTATAAATATTTGGAATCTCAACTATATAAATTAAGTGGAAAATGCCCATTTTTAAAAAGTGGATGTAGAAAATGTCCCCATTTTGTATTGATGTTAAAAATGCTCCTGATAATAAAAGTTATAATAGATAAAATTATTAATTTTGCAAAATGTGTATGTACAAAATAACCAAAATTTAATGTACATGTAGAAATTATTCACTTTTAATAAAAAAAATGTAAGATTCTCTTACACTTCTCTTACACATTTTATTGGAATCAACATAAAGTGTAAGATTCTCTTACACATTTTATTAAAAGCAACAAATGTTGGTAGATATGGATTGATAATTTATTCATTATTGACTCATAATTATTCGGTTTGAAGCTCGATCCCAACTCATTTTATCCACCAACTAATTTTATTTCTCAAATATACAAAGACACACTTCGGTTTCAAGCTCGATCTCAACCATTTGAAGATATTTTCGCCAAAACATCAGGTATTCACTCATTAATCTGTTTTTTGTTCGGTAGGAATAGGAAACCAGTGGTACAAGAATAACCACTGATGGTGTGATAACCACCGGTAGGTGCTTTTTATTTAGAAACAACCACCGGTTGTCATGCCAAATAGGTGGAAACATTGTTTCCACCTATTTAACATGACAATCGGTCGCACAACCTCAACCACTGGTGGTTGCCCTTTTTTGGCATCATGCGGCCGGTTGTCATTGGTTCAGGCATAAAAGCATGTTTCAAACCTAAATCAATGACAACCGGTTGAAATTAGCCACCACCGGTTGAAAATACACGTTTTAGGGTTTTTACAAGTCTTTTAATATCTGTAGTTGCTAAGTTGTTATACATTTTGATGCAGATGGAGGAATACATGTACGTGAATGTGAAAACTGGGGAATCTTGGGTCGGGTGTACTTACACGAATGGTGAGGAGAGGATAACACCCCTACCGATGAATAACATCATAATCTCATGTTTGAGAGGCTGCATTGAATACACGTGGAGTTCACTTGGCACACAATACAAGATCTCCTATCTGTCGAGATCGAGAAATGGTCGGCTTATCAAATTTCGAATGACCACCGATCAAGAACTCCAAGTTCTGTGTAGGAACCACCCGTCTCTGACAGTGTGTGTTGATTGGTAGTGTCATCTTATGATATAGGAGGTACATCGTGCAATACTGAGTGGATGGATGATCTCGACGACATCAGAAGGGTTGCGGCATCTTCTGAATAGTTTCACGATCCAACTGGAATTCCTGATCTGAACACATGTCCAGATGAAGATGGTGAAGATGATGATGATGATGATTATGTTGCTTCTGAAGGGAGTTCCGAGCGTTCTTCCTCAGATTTCGAAGAAGAACAAAACGCTGCTATGAACAGTGCTACATTCGCCGAATTCGCAGCATGGATGCACGAGGCAAGAGGTATGAGAAGAGTCCTTGAGATGATGTATCCAGATGTCAATGGTGATGTTGAATACAACCCTAATATAGAAGGTTGTTTAAGAAATTGGATTGTTCCTGAAAGTGTATCAGCCTACTCTAAGTGATAAAGTTGCGAAAGCTAAAGTAGAAGACACGAGATATTTTTGCGTAGGTTATATAAATCAATAACCTACACGGAAGCCTTATGGCCAAAAAGAATAATCAAAACAAGTGTTGGACTATTACAATGTTGAGCTACACTATAACAGCAACACTATCACTAAAACACTAAATGTACGTTCTTAAGATCTAAGAAACATACAGAATAAAAACTACGAAATATATCTGCAAAAAACGTCTATCTACTGAAAGAATGAATCTAGTATTTATAGATAGACTACATGGGCCTGAATCCATGAATATAGCAACTGTCAGCCCATGTTTTCCACAATTTTCGCAGTTCAGTTTTTGTCTCCGCATTTCTGCCTGGAATTGTGGAACCACTTCAGTTGGTTGTTGACTCCTGGATTTGTGGAACAGAACTCCACTAGCATGAATGTCTCAACTGTATGGCTCAAGACTTGGTCTCTACTCCAGCCTACGTGTGTTGTTTCAACGTTGTCGAGTCAGCACTCCACGTGCCTGCTGAGTTGGGTGTCGTGTCATCACCACTTTGTCATGCTGAGATGGAGGCCTAGTCAACACTCCTGTGAAGAACACAAAAACACAAATGCTAGGTCGACATTCCAAATAACATCAAGACTTAAAAAAAAACTAACAAAACTCCCCCTGTTTTTGTGCCTTCTTCACAAAACCTTTCTTATAGCTTCACGGGAGTGCTCCCCCTATGTTCATGCCTGCAAAACAACTTCAAGAGCAGCAATATGCATAGATAGAGATAACAGTTTAATATTTATACGAGCAAAGCTCTTCTATCATGCTTATGTGTTTTAATTTTGACAAATTATGATTTTGAAACATGATGAAGGAAGATTGGAGATTTGAAAGTATTAGTGAAGTTTCTTGGTGTTTTATGATTAAATCATGCATAAAGTAGAAAGTATGTAGAAATAGGATGAAATAGATGAAGATATAACCCTAGGGTTTGAGTTTAAATTTATGTTAATAATTGTGATGTTATCCTTAAATTAAGTTTATATTAATGTAATTAAGCATGTTTAAACATAAGGTTAGAAAGAAATTTGATGAAAATCAAAATATGAATGTTGGTGTAATTTCGAAAATTAGGGATAAAAGAGCTATGGAGATAATAAGTGATATATAAATTATTTAGATTTTTCCAAGCTCATATGTAAAAGTTGGGAAGAGTTAGTTTGTGTATTCATATGATATGTAGTGTTTAATGTATAATATGCTTAATCTTCCTTAAATATTAGGAAGAGAAATTGAAGAGCATGTAGTAAAATACGTTGTTGAAAGACGATATGTTGGAACATAAAGAAGTGACGTAGTAACATAGATATAATAAGTGATTAATATAACGTTAAAAATAGAAGGATGTAATAGCCGAAGAACTTATAGTTATATTAGTTGATAATCAAATAAATTATAAGAAGAAGAACGAAATTAGGAATTGATGATTTCATAGAAATGAGTATGGTTTTCTTATTCTTAATTGTATTTTATTAATGTAAGGTCCAATTGAGAAGGGAAAAGAAGTAAAGAAAGAGGGAGACGAAGCCCTGGATTATATAGATTAGATCATTCAGGTGGGCTTTCGAACTAAAGAATTAATTATGTATGGATATGTTGTTATGTTTAAAAAGGTTTGACTTGCTTGTTTTGAGCATGTTGCATTTTACCTATCTACAAGAGAATTACGATATCGGCCTTATGCCGGACGAGCTGCCGGTAAAGGTTTGTGTACACATTGGACCGTGAGTCAGCGAGCGGGTTGGCCGGTCAGAGTGTTTGAGAGGGAGGCCTACCTCTCAGCACGTGCGTGTAGATATGGTATTACAGATATGAGATGATTGTCTGCAGACACATGACATGCATATTCAGTTTTTATTCTATTTGAGCATGAAAGATATATGTTTAAAGAAGCGTATGCAGGTTATTTCTTAAAAGTCCTGTGTACGCTAAAGTTGGCAAGTCAACAATATAGCTCTAAGAGTAAGTTTTAAATATTTTCGGCATGTGTTCACTGAGTGCTTTATGTACTCATGCCCTGCATGTATTTCTAAACGTGCAGGTTGAACTGGGAGATGGCAATGGAGATGAACACTGTAGCTTACTTTTTGATATGTAAATATTGAGTGGGATTTATGGTCATCTTGTTAAAACCTTGTTGAAAACATACTTTGTAAGCCCTGAGTTATATGTCGTCATACATATAGCTCATCCACTCTTCCCTATGCTGAACTCTGTTTCCTTTTTGTTGTTAACCTGAATGTTTGGTACAATTATGTTTTGCTAGCTTATAAAATCCTTGTTGGTATTTTTACTTTGTGAATCATCATCTTCAACCATTTATCCTTATTGTCTGAGTTTTGTCTTTGGTAAATTGAAACCTGAGTTCATAACTTGTCTGAATTTATTTTCGCTAGAAACAGGGCAGCGTGTTGGAATCCCTTTTTCGCTCGTCTCATCTATCCAAATTCTTTCAAAATTGGTACCATTGTAAAGATATTCTCGATACCTTTCTAACGGTTCCTTCGGATGCTAATTCGGAGTCCAGATGAGTAAGTTACGATCCTTTGAAGTTAGGGTGTCAAATCTGCCCTAAAGATTCCTGCGAAAATTTTGATTCAATTTATCCCTGAGATTCAATTTCATTTCCAAGAATTTCTTATTTGTAACCGAGTCATGGTCTAATTACTTAACTAAGATATAGTTAAGAAATTGGGTTGTGACAAGGTTATTCTCATCGAAGGAGACCTCATCAACAGACCTTTCGCAGACACAGGGGGCGTTCCGGATGCGCTTCCATTTGACAGCGGCAGTCTCATCATAAAACTGAATGTTGAGAGCATGAGTGGAGTCCAAAGGAAAATCGGCCACGTCGGACTGTTCCGAGACATGGGTAGGCTGGACCACCATAGGCTGTTTGCCTTTCTTGACGGCAGTGCGCTTGAGCAGGGCAACGGAGTCATCAATGGGAGCAGGACCAACAGCCGTGGTGTTGGGCTCCTTTTTCACAACGATGGCATCAAGCCAAGGATGTTTGGGGGTGGAGGAAATTTCGTCGTCACTGTCATCATTGAGGACGACAGTGTGCACCGGAGTCTTTGATTTCTTGGACTGACCAGTGGTGTGGATAGACGAGAGCCCCGAGTGAAGGGTTTCCTGGGCTGTTCTGCCGGATGAGTCTGGTGGGACGTAGGTTGCGTCGTGGTTGAGTTTGCGGGAACGACAGGAGAGTCAGCGATGACCGGAGGGACAACCAGAGTAGGGACCTCCTCTACTGGGACTGGCGTGGGAACTGGTGTGACATCAGTGAGCTGCGGTGCGAGAGGGACTGCAGCGACTTGTGGAGTCTCGACGACCGATGGAACAGGCGGAGTCTCTATAACTGGTGGAACCGGTGCAGTATGTACTTGAAGTTCTTGGAGGAACTGAGGGTTTGTTGCAATGAGGGCTCTCAAAATCACGGTGAGATCGGTGTTAGGAGGGGCAGCCATTAGAAACAGCAGAAAATGGAGAGCTCACAAGGAACAGACTGTGGGGCTGGATGAAGTGAGTGAAGTGGAGAAGATGACAAAACGAAGGATGTTTTAAGTCTAGGAACCAGAAAGAATATCAGTCTTGGGATAGGAGCGGATATGGGAGAGAGAGTAAGGAGAAGCGGTTTCTCTAGGGTTTCGTGTGATGGGTGACAGCTGCGGAAAAAGTAATGATGAGGGAGAAGAAACAGACTGGCGACGGTTCACATATAGGGAAAGTATGCCGTTTCAGTTCCTCCCTGACACAATCAAGAACACGCAACTTGACAATTACAACCCACTATCAAAGGAGAGAAAACAGTGTTTAAGGGATACGGGATCATGCAAGACGTCAAACATAAGTTGCTGACAAAGATGTTGAAAGAACATTTTGAGAAAGACAACATTTTGGAGTAAACAGTCTAACTTGCTATGTTGTGCCAACATCTCTACAACATCCACCCGGTTTATATAGATAAAATAGGTGCAGAATTATAAGAATCCAAGGGTTAGTGAGCGTAGAGTGCATCGTCGCAGCAAACGCCGTGCCCCTAGCCTTTTCCCCTCGAAAGCAGTCGCAGTTGCAATCCTTTGGTAAAGTAGCATCGTCGCAGCGAACGCCGTGCCCCCTAAACTACTTGGATTGTTTACCACACAATTACTTAAAACATATATAGAAGAATACCAGGCGTCTGTACAGAGAACATGTTAGCTAAGATGTTATACCAGCAAGTTAAACAACACAACAAGCTACACCCTTCGGTATAAATAGCAATGAGATGAGTGTAGCATAAAAACACACATTTAGTGATAAAAACACAGACCAAGAGACTTCCGTAAATATATGAACCTCTCATGATCCAAAGGCTTTGTAAAAATGTCAGCAACTTGGCTTTCCGTTTTCACATAATCAAATTTGATCACCTCTTGTTCCACTAAATCTCTAACAAAATGGTGTCTTATGTCAATATGCTTTGTCCTTGAGTGTTGAACATGATTTTTGGAAATATTTATAGCACTCATATTGTCACAGTACACAATCAGGTCATTGTTATCCAGGCCATAATCATTGAGCATTTGTTTGAGCCACAACAGTTGTGTACAACAGCTGCCTGCAGCAACATATTCGGATTCAGCAGTGGATAAAGAAACACAATTTTGTTTGCGACTATGCTAGGACACAATGTTATTCCCTAGATAAAAACAACCTCCACTCGTACTTTTCCTATCATCCACATCTCCAGCCCAATCAGAATCACTAAATCCTATCAAACTCGTATTCATGTCTTTAGAAAAAAAGATTCATAAATCTAATGTTCCAGCAACATACCTGATGATTCTTTTAATAGCTTTAAGATGGGATATCTTAGGTTTAGCTTGATACATGGCACACACACATACACTAAACATCAGATCTGGGCGAGTAGATGTTAGGTACAATAGACTCTCTATCATTGATCTGTAGAGTGTTGAATCAACATCCTCTCCAGAATCATCCTTTGTCAACTTGTCAGTAGATCCCATGGGAGTCCTCATGTGTTTGGCTCCTTCTAGGTTAAAACGCTTTATCATCTCTTTGGCATACTTGCTTTGAGAGATAAAGATACCATCTTTTCCTTGTTTAACTTGAAGTCCAAGGAAGTATGTGAGTTCTCCCACCCATGCTCATCTCGAACTTCGTAGACATCGCACCTGAAAAATCATTGAGTATTTTACATGAGGTGGAACCGACAATCATGTCATCAACATAGATTTGAGTAATAAGGATGTGTTGATCTTCCCTTTTGATAAACAATGTTCGGTCAACGCTGCCTCTCACAAACCCGTATTTGAGAAGGAAGTTTGTGAGATGTCCATACCAGGCACGTGGTGCTTGTTTTAGTCCATACAAGGCATTCTTCAGTCAAAAGACATGATCTGGCTTGTTGGGATCCTCAAAGCCTTTTGGTTGTTCAACATAGACTTCCTCCTTAAGTTCACTGTTGAGGAATGCTGCCTTCACATCCTTTTGATATAGATTGATGTTGAGATGACATGCAAAAGCAAGAAACAAACGAATGGACTCAATTCTTGCTACTGGGGCAAATGTGTCATCAAAGTCTACCCATTCGACTTGAGTATACCCTTGAGCCACCAATCGTGCTTTGTTTCGTACAATTGTTCCCTTTTCATCAGATTTGTTCTTGAAAATCCACTTTGTGCCGATAACATTTCTGTTGGCTGGTATGGGAACAAGGTACCAAACATCACTGCGAAACAAACTGATTTAGTTCTTCATGCATAGCATTTATCCAGAACTCATCAGTCAATGCTTCCTTGACATTTTTTTGTTCAAACTTGGAGACAAAACATGTTACGCCATCAACTGTAGTGCACACAGAGTACATGCATGCCATTTCTCTATAGTTTATCGGTTGTTTACGTCTGGTCTGAACACCATCCTCAACATTTCCTATCACTTGAGACAGTGGATGGTTTTCTCTGACTCTTCCTGGAGGTTCTCTGTGGTGAGTAACCTCTTGATCCTCATCTTGTTCTTCTTCTGGTTCCTGTAGTGCAACATTGTTTTCCATATCACTGCCGGTTGTTGTGTTAGGTGGAGCAGTTTGCATCTCAACAGGAGGTAGAATAACTCCCCCTTGATATACGTCGTCTTTTGCTTCCACCTCTTTGTTCACATCACCTGCGTCATCAAAGACAACATTAATAAATTCTTGTATTGTCTTAATGCGAAGGTTAAATACCCTATATGCTATGCTGTTTGTTGAGTATCCAACAAATACTCCTTTGTCGCTCTTATCATCAAACTTTGTTAGATATTTGCGGTCATTTAAAATAAAGCATGTACACCCGAAAACACGAAAATATTTTAAGTTAGGTTTTCTTCCCTTAAGCAGTTCATACGGTGTTTTGAATGAGCCTGGTCGAATGTTGACTCGATTATTAACGTAACATGCGGTGTTTACTGCCTTAGCCCAAAAACATTTCGCCATTTGTTTTGAGCTCAGCATAACCCTTGCCATCTCAATCAAGGTCCTATTCTTGCGTTCGACCACCCCATTCTGCTGTGGAGTTTTTGGTGCTGCAAACTCTTGGCACACTCCCTTCTCATCACAGAAAGTTGTGAATTCTGAATTCTCAAACTCACGACCATGATCAGATCTTATACGAGAGATTCTAGCACCAAATACATTAGCAACGCGAGCAAACATATATCTAAACATCTCAAATATTTCAGACTTTTCACGTAAGAAATAGGTCCATGTGAATCGGGAGAAATCGTCTACCACAACTAATACATACCTTTTGCTGCCAATGCTTTCAATTTTTATGGGTCCTACAAGATCCATATGTAGAAGTTCAAAGCATCGGTTGGTCCCAAAGTGTTGTTCATGTTTCTGTAGAGCAGGGTGTGACGCATGTAATTATTTTCCTCTTTGACAGTCTCCACACACAATCTGGTCTGCCTTCCCAAGTTTGGGTAGGCCTCGTACTGCATCCATTTTGACTAATCTGCCAAGATTTCAAAAGTTAGTATGACCTAATCGTTTGTGCCAGAGTATAACATCATCAACTTGAGCCTTGTTGCATTTTAAGTTATCAGTCATATAACAATTGTCTGATAACCTTTGTCCTTTCATAATGCACAAGTTTCTGTTATTGTAGACTTCACATGCATCTTTAGTGAATTTCACAAACATGTTACCATCACATAATTGACTTATGCTGATTAAGTTTGCCATGAGCCCCTGAACATGATAGACATTTGTTAAAGCAGGTAACCCGAGAACATTTAGTGTACCTTTCCCTATGATTTTACCTTTTGAACCTCCTCCGAAGGAAATATTTCCTCCGTCGTAAGTTTCATAGTTGGAAAGAAATGTTTTGTTACCTGTCATGTGGTGTGAACATCCGCTGTCAAAGTACCAAGAGCCTGAAATGTTAGTTTTCAATGCTGTGTAAACAACATTACATGTTAGATCAGCTTTCTTTACCCATATCATTTTGGGTTGTTGAGGCAACACAGAATATGACTTTTCATCCCTTTTTTTTTTATAACAGAAAGGCTTTATGTGACCTGGTTTGAGACAGTAATGACATACATATTTTCTTCTACGTCTCTTTCTCTTTTTCTTACCTTTCTTACCTTTCTCTACTCGAGAGTTGTCATGTCTTGTCTGTGTTGGCTGATCTATAAGCACATCATCTACTTTGGTATTGGATGTTTCTCCAGCGGATGTAGATCCATGACAAAACACAATTGGTGCAGGATATCCAAGTCCCCTTTTGCTTGGGTTTGCGCTGTACATGATCTCCTTTAGTGAGTATGTCCCAGTATTCCACTTGAGAATGGTCAGCTGAGCTTCTTCCAGTTGGGATTTCACTTTGGTGAGCTCTATGTCGCGTTGTGTGATCAGCACCTCCTGTTTTGCTTGAGATTCCTTGAGTCGTGTTATCTCAGCTGTTGAGGACTCCAGATCCCACGCTTGTTGTTTCCATTTGCCCAACAGCTCATCATACAGCCTCTTTAACCCTTGTATTATAGTGAAGGCATGGTCATCACTTTCTTCACCACATGCAGAGTCTATGTCATCCTCAACACTTCCTGCATTACCAACAGAGGCATTTAAACAAAACAAATTAGAGTAATAGTTAGGGTCATACCTATCCGAGAGTGGTTCGAAATCGATGTTTTGGCCTGATCTGTCTGATGGTGTCATTGTCACATGCAGTGCTATGCTCTCGAATGGTCCTTCTTCATCAACATCTTCAAAGAACTCGTTCTCATCATCATTCCAAGACACCCAATAGGACTTCCCTCTTTTGCGAAGTGTGTTGGCACACTGATTTGCAAAGTGCCCAAATCCTCTACATTCATGGCATTGTACGTTGTCGAGTTTAGAGGAGCTGAACTTAAACACTTCGTTGTGAGGTGTTGGTGTTTTCCTAACTAGCGGTTTTCTTTGACTGTTATCATTCTTTGGAGATTGATAGTACTCCAAACGTGGTATATCTCGTTCCTTAGGCCTATCTTTGTTCTTGTCTCGGTTGAATTCTCTCACCATCCGATTGAATTTTTTGGTGATCATGGCAACATCATCTCCTTCATGGATCTCTTCCACTTCTTCGAACTCACTTGATTCCATTATGTCAGGTAACCTACTACACGAGGGTGTTGAGAGTGTGTCCGCAGTGAGAGCCACCACTTTCTTCTTCGTGAATGTGCCTTTTGCCTCCAAATTCATCTCATAGGTCTTGAAAGAGTTCATGAGGTCTATGAACTCAAGTGTATTCACAGAGTGTGATGTTTCAATGGCTGTTACCTTCATGTCAAACCTAGGCGGTAAGGTGCGAAGTGCTTTGGACACAAGAACTTTATTACTCAACGGTTCTCCCAGTTCTTGACACTCATTCGAGATGTCAAGAATCCTCTTTATGTAGTTGGTAATATCTTCGTCTTCCTCCATCTTCATATTCTCAAATTTTGAGGTGAGAATGCGTAGACGTGACTGTTTAATGCAGGTGTCGCCTTCACAGTGTCTTTGCAGAATATCCCAAGCCTCTTTGGCACACGTACAGTTCTTGATCAATTTGAACATATTTTTATCAACTGCTGAGTATATTGCATTCAGTGCGCGGTCATCAAACGTAGCAGCATCAACTTGATCACGTGTCCAGGTATGTTGTGGTGTTGGGACAACATCACCATGTGCATCAGTGGCCTTTGGTGGTGACCACCCATTCTCCACAGAAAATCACGCTCTTCCAGTGTGAGTAATTCGAGCCATCCAAGATTGGAGGCCGAAATACTCCAATGCTATTCGGATCCATCGATGTATTAGAGTCGTGATACTGTCAGGACCACACTCAGTGTGTCGAGTGATGGCTCTGATACCACTTGAAAGTGTATCAGCCTACTCTAAGTGATAAAGTTGCGGAAGCTAAAGTAGAAGACACGAGATATTTTTGCGTAGGTTATATAAATTAATAACCTACACGGAAGCCTTACGGCAAAAAAGAATAATAAAAACAAGTGTTGGACTATTACAATGTTGAGCTACACTATAACAGCAACACTATCACTAAAACACTAAATGTACGTTCTTAAGATCTAAGAAACGTACAGAATGAAAACTACGAAATATATTTGCAAAAAATGTCTATCTACTGAAAGAATGAATCTAGAATTTATAGATAGACTACATGGGCCCGAATCCATGAATATAGCAACTGTCAGCCCATGTTTTCCACAATTCTCGCAGTTCAGTTGTTGTCTCCGTATTTCTGCCTGCAATTGTGGAACCACTTCAGTTGGTTGTTGACTCCTGGATTTGTGGAACAGAATTCCACTAGCATGAATGTCTCAACTGTATGGCTCAGACTTGGTCTCTACTCCAGCCTACGTGTGTTGTTTCAACGTTGTCGAGTCAGCATTCCACGTGCATGCTGAGTTGGGTGTCATGTCATCACCACTTGTCATGCTGAGCTGGAGGCCTAGTCAACACTCTTGTGAACAACACAAAAACACAAATGTTAGGTCGACATTCCAAATAACATCAAGATTTAAAAAACACCTAACAGTTCCAATGATCCCTCTTAATGCTCTGACATCGACATATGACGTGCTCATCGAAGAAAACCCAACACTTGAAGAATTAGCTGAGGGGTCGATCTACAATGACAATGAAGACTTGAGTATTTCTGTTGGATTGTGGCACCTAGAGAGACGAGCAGAGTACCAAGTCATTAGATCAGACACATATCGACTGCACTGAGTATGTTAATTATCTTTAGAATGCTCGTTCCTGTTGCGTGCATATTGTGATGGGGGTATGTGGGCTGTATCCGAGTTCTGCGGTCAGCACACATGTGTGGATGACATAGCTAATATTGCTCCCAGAAAGGTTCACTCGAAGGTGATATGTGCCTTTTTTGCAAATAAGATGTGCACTGCAAATGAGATCATTAGGCCGAAGGCTATTCAGGAGGAGCTTAAGAGGTGTTTCAGCATGGATGTCAGTTACGATGTTGCGCTCAGAGGCAAGAATCAAGCTCTGGAGATGATTTACGGCAAGTATCAAGAATCATTTCAGTTATTACCTGGGTATCTACATATGCTGAAAGTAATGAATCAAGGTACGATAACTGATCTCGATGTCGGTCCGGACGGTAGATTCAAACATTTATTTATTGCTCTTGGAGCTTGTAGAGCCGTGTTTGCTCTGTGCATGAGGCCTGTGATAGTCGTCGATGGCACTCACCTTAAGGGGAAGAACAATGGCATCTTATTCGTTGCAGTAACAAAGGATGCAAATGAGCATGTGTTCCTATTGGCCTTTGGGATTGGGCCGATAGAGAATCACGAGTCTTTGTTATGGTTTCTTACCAGAGTCAGGAGCGCTTATGGTAGCACGCTGAACACTCTGATTGTATCTGATGCACATATGTTGATTGAGCATGTCGTGAGCATCGTGTTTCCTGAAGCGACATACGGTTTGTGCTACTATAATCTTAGCGGCAAGATCAAACGATTCAGGAAGACCACTGTTGGTTTGTTTCAGAAAGCAGAATACACATACATGCAACACGAATACCATAGAACAATGAGCGCGATACAGGCGGCAAAGCCTAATGCATACGAGAAGCTGATGAGTGTTGGACCTGCTAAGTGGGCTCGATCGATGTGCCAAGTCAGAAGGTATAACTTTCTAACTTCTAATGCAGCTGAAAGCTTCAACTGAATATTGTTGTGGGCTCAACGTCTACATATATGCTCATGCGTGGAGGCAGTGAGACTTGTTATGGAAGAATGGTTTGATAAAAGACCTCAGAAAATAGCTCAAGAATATCATGAATTTCCTGCAGAAGTTAGACGAAAGTTGCAAGTGCAGATTGAGAGATCTCGTGCATACACAGTAAATCGTGTGGACGATAATACATTTAAGGTTGTGACAAGTAGGAGCCCGCTTATGGTTGATTTGAAGGCATCGACATGTGAGTGCATGGAGTTTCAGTATGATCTCATTTCTTGTTCTCATGCGATCGCGGCGATAAAGTACGTATAAATTTTCATTATAGCGAATTGAAATTTAGTTTTTTCATTAATTATATCCTATTAATTATTTTTTTAATTCAAGAATGTTGGACTGCCAATCCTGCAATTTATAGCGAAATTTTACAGTCGAGAAGCGTGGGCTGCAACCTATAGAGTACAGATTGCACGTGTACCTCATAAGAGTACTTATGATCTACCCGCCGATGTGGCTAATATGAAAGTGTTGCCGAATAAAGCTATAAGAATGTCTGGTCGACCGAGACTTAGTAGACGTAGATCAGGAGGTGAGACATCGGGAAGAAGAAGTAGAGTAAGTTGAAGATGCCCTCATTGTGGCATGACAAGACATTCTGGTTCTGATTGGCCCCAGTTAGAGGATAATTATTAGTTGTGTAATTGGTACTATTTGGATATGATTATTAGATGTTTAATTGGTACTATTTGGATATGATTATTAGTTGTTTAATTGGTACCATTTGGATATGTACTTACCTTACGTTTAATAAGATTGATTCATATTTATTAAACGATGAGATGTAATGGTTCAGTTGGTTTAATGCTTTTTTAAATTTGTTATGTATTACCTTACGTTTAATAAGATTGATTCATATTTATTAAATGATGAGATGTGATGGTCCAATTGGTTTAACATGCACTTTAAAGTTCTCCAATATGCTTGTTGTGTGGGTTCAAATCTCTCTCTCCACATATTGCTTTTTTTTCACTTTTTAATTATTATTTTTATTCACTTTTTAAATGTTTTAGTACTACTATTTATTAATATTAGTTGATTAATTAGAAAACATACATTTATAATAATAATTGGAACTATTGATCAACATATAAAAAAAAATTAAAAGTGCATTAATTTTCCAAAAAACTATACGTTTGAAATGTCACAAAAGACTAAAAATATGTGCAACTAAAACTTTACGATACAATTTAACATGTCTATTGCCTCACGCGACCGTTTGGGAGTCCATTGATCTATCGCTCAATGGTCATGCAAGCCATTGGACCGCAACTGTGACTATCTGTCTGATGAAATAGTCAGACATCTTCAGCAAGCTTCCATGTGAACGGCTCGTCAGTATCGGCGACGTTCTGCCTGTTCTTCAGTGGAAGATGAATCAGTGGGAGGTAGTCGGGCACGCTTCCCCCTGTCCAGACAACGTCGGGGTGGTGTCTCTGCCGGCTCGCTCGGCTGGGGTATCTCCTCAACCACTGAAGGTCCCGATCTCCGTGTAGATCGAGTACCATGAACCTCCTCGATCACAACAGGTCGTGTTGGTCGTCTAGCACGGTGTACCTCGATCGGATTCCTCGTAGTAAGACTCGTCAGTGGAGCATACTGCATCGAGATTGGATTCGGGCACTGGACAGACAGTACCCACGGTAGATCTGTCTCGTCCTCCTCGAGATCTAGGTTAGCCATATCATATATCTGCATCAAACACGAGCATTGTAAGAAGATTAATTAACAAATAACAATATCACATATAAATTAATACACATCTAATTATTAAATTACCTCCAAACCCTCGTAGAAATCGTGCAACTCATGCGTATCCGGGCTTTTCTAGAAATTCCATCGCAGACATCTCAGATACAACCCGTTGCTTCCACGGGGCCTACCGGCGATTTCTCCCAACCCGGGAATCACCTCGAATCCCCATATCATCAATGTCCATGTCGGGCCGTAAAAGTGGTACTTCTTGTTGTCCGGAATCTTCCTCACATAGTTCTGGAGGATCTTGTACGAGTACGCACCCCAAGGATACCGGTAGAATCTTTTCATGTCATCGGCTAGTGCCCAAATCCACGGGAACGCTATCCTCTGACCGTCATGTCCGAAGAAGAATACATAGGCCACGAGGACGTGGGCGACACCGAGGTAGATATCGTCATCGGCTCCGGGGATGCGTCTTCCGCTCTTGAAGCGATTGACCAAGTCCGCAGTGGTCATACGGAGATCGCCGCCACATGCGATCCGGAACATTCGTAAGCGGCTCGGGTCACAGGGTGAGGTACTATCGAAATTCGATGGCCCGAATCTCAAACTCGTGATCAAGGTAAAGTCCCACGCCGTGTACTGCACATCAGACCCGTTGATGTGGAACCAAATACCCCGCACCGACCAGATAGCGCAGCAAGCGAGGTTGTGTATCGCTTGGGAAGACAGCGGGCTCGGTGTCCAGCCGATAAAATGGCCAAACAGCCTGTTCTGAAACCTCTCGAGCAGCTCATGGCCCCCGACCTCGATAAGTGTGTCCCTGACAATCTCTAACAGGTAGTATGTGTTCACCTGCGATACCCGATTCACTGATTCGGGCCGACGGTACCACGGACGCTCCGATTCCTACAAAATTTAATTATTTAATTAGACATGAGACACATTATTGAACATAAAAATATTAATAAACAGATTAATCAAACAACCGGTGGCTAATTGTGACCGGAGAGCATCCTCTCCGGTCATAATTAGCCACCGGTTGTCACAAATAAACACTCAGCATATATTCTCCTATCTAAAAGTCTTACAACCGGTGGCACAAGTGTTCTAAAATGCATCCACCGGTGGCGTGCTATCACCGCCGGTGGATGGAGTTGTGCCACCGGTTGTAGCATAAACGTGACGTAAATATGATATCAAACTATATTATGTAAACAATGGATGAAAATATTCAACTTAGCACATACATAAATTAAAACAGTTCGTATATTGGGGAAAAAAAGAGATGTTCACGTAGGTTTCATGATATTGTAGATGCATTATTTTTCAACAAGTTGGAGTGAATTGTGGTGAGGATTACCTGAATATGTTGGGGAATTTCGTCATCGGAGTTGGCCATTGGAGCTTCGGAGGTGCTGTGCACAGGAGGGAGCCCGCCGGTGGTTGTTCTTCACGGTGATGTTCTTCCACCGGTGGTGAATGTAGTGTGGAGAGTAGAGGAATGGGGATAGGCTAGGAATGGGGCTGCGTGGAACAATTGGTGGTGGAGAGGGCGGTGGAGAGGGCTACTTCTTGAGGTGAATCCACCGGTGGTTGAGGAAAGAAAAGAGGAAGAAGAAGAAGAGAGGTGAGAGAAAATTGATGGTAGGGTTTAATTCTCCAACAACCAATTCAAGTGGGCCCCAGTGATGAGAGAAATTGTGTGAAATTTTGTGTACCGTTAAAAGTAGCGTTGAATTTTAGGAAAAGAGAGACAAATTTTGACCACTTTTGATAAAGTGAGTATTTTATACATGATACTTTAGGTTTTGGTTATATTTAACATATAGGTTTTGGGTAATTTTAGTATGTGTTATTCAATAATTTTGACCACTTTTATTGAAAAAAGGGGTAAAGTGGTGGGACCACTGACATTTAACAACTTTTACTAATTTTAATAAAAGATTCTCTCTTTTTTTTATCACTCTCGAAACAAACACACTCTCTCTCCTCCAATATGTTTTGATATCCCTACATATCTCCCTCTCGACATTCTCTCTCTCCTCTCTCTTATTTTGATATCCCCCAATCAATTTGATATCCCTCACATCTCTCTCATATCTCTCCCTCTCCAATTTCATATCCCTCGACGATTCACATCTCACCCAAAAATAAAAATTCATATCACCCAATTCAATTCATATCTCCCAATATAAAACAAAAGTAAAACAAAAATATTGTAATATATGTCAAGAATATATGAATTTATTATGTTATTACATATTTAAACTTCAAATATTATACAAAACATATAATAAATCATATTTTCAGTATTAAAAATCATAGAAAAATTCAATAAATTATAATATACACAATATCTTTGGGACCGGTCCCGTAACTGTACGGACCGCTTGGACAATGTCCATGAGTGGTCCAACACTTTTACGAGGGATCCCAAATGCTATCCATCTAAATAATTATTCTAAGATTTTTTTTATCACATTTAAACAAAAAAATACCAAAGATTAAACAATAAACATTCAATATATGACAAGTTAATACGTACTTTAATGTTTATATTATTAATACATGCTTTAATTGCAAAATAAAATATAGAATAATGTTTAAATAATATCAATATACATAGAGAAGTTGGGACCTCTCGGTTATCTATACGGACCGCTCACTGACATGCCCCGAGCGGTCCGAACACTTACGTGAGATGTCCCAAAAATCTACCGCTTATTTTCATGATAAAAATACGTACCTGAAATTTCACTTGAAAATTCTACATCAATGATGTGTTTAAGCCTCGTTTATAAATTGAAAATGAAATATGAGATAGTCATTTTGAGAGTTTGAATGTGTACAGTTAGTTCAAGTTTTTATAAGTATAGTGCATCATACTACACATTTAATTTGGGTCCCTCAATTATTTATTTTTTGTTGTCTATGCTAAAGCTAAAAGAAGAAAGAATATCAAAACTAATTTAAATGTTGGGACCTCTCGGTTATTTCATATGTACAATTTTAACTTGTCAGTTGGAGCACAAACATTCACACAAAATATATTAATTTCGATTTTTTTTAAAAGGAGAATTTTTCACATCAAAACAAAAATGGGAGCATTTTACACATATAATTTTGAAAGAGGGGCATTTTTAATTTTCTCCCTGTATTATATTAATATAAGGTTTTACTGTATACACACTCATCTCTCTCATCTGTATCAAGTGCAAAACACTTGCACGTAACTGATAAAGTGAGTTGGGACTTTTTGTATTTCAAAGATCAGGGTGGCCCACCACTTTAAGTAGTCTATTAAGGAATGAATACAATAGTACTATTATATTATATAGTTTGATTAAAGAAATTACCTCGAAATTTCCTCCAACCCTACACAAGTTGACATGTGGGGTACTCGGATACCTACTTTTGGATTTTCAAGTTTTGTCCCTTATAATATTCATTTAAAAATTTGGTGATGAGCATGAGACATGGCATTCAATTCTTCAACTATATATATATATAAACAAATAATTATTTTTCTAGACCACGAGAAATTCATGTACACGTTACACCAATTAAGTTCCAACTCTCCAATTCAATTCAACCGATTTTAATAATTCAGTATTTTAGTGTAGTACCCTCTACTCTATTATACTGTCATTTGTTTTTATGGCTTACTCCTATAATACACGTATATATAGTTTTACTTGTAATTATTACTTCCAAACTCGATCTTCTATACGTACGTGGTGACATATACTATTTAAATTGTTTGCAATATAATGTCACGTAATTGCATGGTTATTATAACATAAATGGATGAAACATTTTAATTATATTTTTAATTTTTCTTTTTTATAAAATTTAAATTATATATATTCTATTTAATGTACCCAATATAAAAATAATAATTAATAAATTTTAATTGAAAATTCAATATATATCCGCGGCATGTAACATCACTCACTGTAAGTCTTTAATTATGTCTGAGCTGGACATTATTCAATTTATTGCTTCAGACATAAACAGATAAACTAACGAGATTCGTCTAATCAATTAGATCATTAGTTTTATATTTTAGCTAATTTTTTTATACTTAATTAAGTTAGTGAGAAGTGGCAATATTTATATTGACAATTATGTTTATTTAACTCTGAATTTTACAACCTTTTCATAGAAATAATGATAAAGAAAAAGGAAGACGAGGGCACGATGGGCTTCGTTCAATTCTCAATTTTTTAATTAATAACTAGATTGTTCACTGTACCTTGCATTACCTTGCATGATAATAATTAAAAATAAAATTAATTTTAATTATATTATAATTTAAATTATTTAATTATAAAATAATTAGCGCTTCAAAAATCTATAATAGAGTTGTTAAATTAATAAAATCATCCTCATCAAACATATTATACATACAAATACAAACTGAAAACAAAAAATTAGCATTTTTTCCACAATTTTATCAGAGCATAATTGTTAAAACTAAATATAAATAATTTATTATGTACCAAGATATGTATGTAAATAAAAATAAGATAAATGGTTTATTGAGTTTAATGTTATTTAATTAATAATATATAATCATAATTAACGAATCTATTCAAAATATTTTTTTTATTTCGAAAAATCTAGTACACCCATGAATTTTTTGATTCAAAATATATGATAGATAAACTTGATAAGATATTATGTTAAAATTTTCCTTTTCTATTCACAATTAATTATTTGTTATTAATCTTTAACAATTTAACAATTTTTTTTTTGTTCATGATAAGAAATATATCAAATATTCAGATACTTTTTCATGAATGAATATAATTAAATTATACCATAATCAATAAACCATTGTCAGGAATAACAACAAAATTCCTACTTTAATACTTTAATGATAAAATATATCATAATCAATAAACATTAATCACAAAGAACAACAAATTTTCTATTTTAAGCGATAAAATGTTTATAAGTCATGAAAGAAAATTATCTTTTAATTGTACAATTCATCTAAATAATTTAGCAGTCAATATTTATTTTTATTTAATTAATCATTTTTATTTTATATATTTCCTTCATATATATATGGATATGTAATTATTTCGATATTTTAAATGGTCATAATTTGTTCATATTAAATTTATTTTTTTATATATCATATATTAAATTAAAGATTTTTTCACGATCTTTAATTTATGATATATATTGTATATATTTTTTCAAATGAAATAAAGTATTTTTAAGAAATAATATGATTATAAGTACTTAATTAATAGGATTAGTATGTGTTTGTTGATTCAAAATTCATATTAATGCTATAATTTAAAATAAAATAAATAGTAATTGCATGTAAAATCTGCCAGTTATCGGTACACGATTTTTTGTGGCTTTAATCATTCAGAATTAAATGTTTACATAGGGTTGCCATTGAAATTGAAAATATTCATAAAATTATCATTAAAATTAAAATGCTTCCTATAGATTAGTGTGTTGTTATCCGTGGAATTTGGAAGAAATGTTAAAATACTTGGTATTCTTTTATATGCAAAATATGATATGATACTATTAAATTATTTTATTAAATTATGTATTTATAGCAAATGTGATAAATACGTATGTACGCTATTAAATACTGGGGCCCAGTGGCGGATCCAAGATTTGAATGACGTGACAACGCTGCAATGACGACGATTGATATCGGAGGCCGGAGAAATAAAAGGTAGAAAAATAATTTAACAAAAATAGAGAAAGGGAAAAGGAGAGCATCAGACTGAAGGGAGAAGGCGAAGACAATAGGGTTTCATTGGAAATAAGTAGCGGAAGAAGCCTGGTGTAACAGGGATGGTTGTGATGTACGTGCGTGTAGAGAATGATCGACATAGAAAGGATGAGCGAAAAATGATCCTAAACCTATTTTTTTTTTTTATTAATTAGTAATTTTAAAACTTTTTTATAGTATTAGAAAATTTTTAAAATATTTTTGGAGTACAACACCTATTATCCTTAATTGAATTCACCTCACCTATATCAAAATCACTATTTTAATTTACATTTTAATCATAAAACATTGTGAAATCAAAATACTTTTAATACATTATACAAATTTAATATTATCATATTATATCATATCATGTTTAACTAACAAACATGACCTTAATATGTAAAATTTATGATATTATTTTGCTTAACTTTTTAATTCGTAAAATGAAACGATAAAAGTGAACCAATGAAAAAATATTAAAAATATTTATTTTCTCAACTAAAAAAATACTACTATTTATAACTTTTTTTTAAATCTACCGACTGAAGCACAAACATTTTTCATTATAAGATTGTGAGTAGAATTGCTGAGAGGACAAAAATGAACGAGTACCAGTAATGAATTACTGGTGAGCCCATAAATAAATTAACAAGCCCGGCCCAAAACGATGGCCTATTAACTATCGTATAGTTTCATTTTCATAATTCTGCAGCTATTCAAAGCCATCAACTTGCAGGCGATTACCGTTATTGAAGAAACAAGAAATCCCCTCAAATTATGCAGCTATTCAAAGCCATCAATTTGCAGAGCTTCAAACCCAACAACACCACCTCACTGAGAGCACGAAAACGTCGCTATCAGCTCCGCCTAGTTATAGTTTTTTAAGTCGGCTTTTTGACTCCGTGTGCATTGGTGTTCGACGAAATGTCTAACTGATTTATATGAACCTCTTGATATGAACTTCCTGCTTTCAGAGTGATTATTTATCTATTTTGGGCTTGTCTTCAGTTTCAATCTTTTTTCTAATACATAAAATAAAATGCAATTAGAATATGTTCGAGATCATTCTGATTTTGTGTTCTTTATTAATGATAAATTGCTCGAGTCCATTTAAACTCATGACATTTCAATAGAAATATGAATCTACAAAAATTGTGCATGATTCTGTTTTTGAATATTTTTCTGTCAAATAAATGTAACGACTCATTTTTTTATCAGGTAAAGGTAGAACTTGAAATAAAATTATAAAAAAAATGATAATTTGGAGGAGCCTTTGAGTTTTGGGATGTAATCCACTTATGTTGAGACAATGTTCAGGTTGTAATTACTTTAGAGTTCAACTTATATTGATATATGAAATTATGAATACATAAACCCTTTAAGACTGAGCTGGAGATTTATGTGAATGAATAGAATTTCTTTTTACTGACGACCATTGTCCACAAATTAAACAGGTATTCTATTAATTGGAGGAGGTTAGAAAATGGCTTTAAGGCGTATGCTTGGATTCTCCGATGGAGAATTGATGCAAAACCGTGTTCTCGGCTGATGAGGTACACAGCTGGGATTTGTTCAGTCGGAGGTGCATTAGGCTTCTGGACACTCTGCCGCTTGTATTATGGTCTGTCTTTATTAATCCCATTGCTACGTATCTTGTTATCAAACCTATGCTTGCCTTGTGGTGTACTCAGTAGATATTCATTTCAATTCTGGTATGATGCTTGGTTCTTCTGTTCCCCACCAAGGCAGGAGAAAGTTTACCAACTCTATGTTACCTTGTTGGTCTTCATTCTTTTTAGTACTTCTAAACATATAAAGGTAACTAAGTTTGGTTGAATAGGCATGAGATGCCATAGAAATACAGATTGAGAATCCGTGCATTGATATAGAAATTTTTACAAAGATGAAATTCTTTCAAGTGATTTCTAAGATTGCTTTAAATTCTTTTAACTTGTTTCTTTTCTTCAAATCAATATCGAGTCAAAGAACCCATGGAGAACAGTGAAAGCTTTTATCTTATCAGTTAACCATTTTCTTGTAAACCATAATCGTAAGCAAGGTTTGCTTATACTAGTTAACAGATACGAAACTAATGGGAAGTAAATCTCAAGTTCGCTCATGCTTCTGTACTTCTTAAACTTTTTTATAACACACGACACAAAAAGATTATGGTTTGGAGCAATCTATGTTATTTCCTAATATATCTATAGAGTAATTCCTGGCTGTAACTTTATCTGAATGGAAGTACTTATGCATGGTCTAACAAAATAATAGAGGATTGATTCCAGAGTTCTAAAAAACGCAGAATTATGAGAAATGTCTGTCATGACGTTTTAAATGTTGCTCCTTGCTGGCTCTTTCATGCTTAGGTACTTTAGGATAATGAGATAAGCAGTTATTCCCCGTTATCTTAATCAAACCTAAAATTACGTTGTAGACTTCCCCATAGTTAAAAACTTGAAAACTCTACGAACCAATGTTCCTTACAATGTCCCTAAAAGTCAAAGAGATCATGAAGGAACTCTCTATGCAGGTTTGTTGAGTTTTCTAACAAACTACTTGCTTTGCATTGTTTGAGTTATGTTTTCATTAGTGTTCCTTTTTGTTCATGACATAATTTGAGGCCCCATGATGGTCTTCATGCAATCATTTTGGATTTGAAACATGTTCACTTATCTTGTTTTGATGGTATTGCAGATCCTAGAATTACAGTTCCTTGAACTCTTCGATGGGCTGCTTGTGGCGCTCTCTCTATTAGCGCAACTACAGCTTTCCTAGTTCATCTATTGAGCCTGAATGCGAACCCCAAAACATAGCTGCATATGACCAAAAAAAATAACACTGGTGGTTACTACTGTATGGCACCAGCGAAGTCACTTTATCGACACCCATGCTTTTATGTATAATAATCATACTTTTTAACAATATGCTTTTTATATATTAAATGATGTTTTGATCAATAACAATCATGAATCATATATAAACCAACCAGTCAAATTAGTTTCTAGTTGGCACACTATAATTAGTTCTCATATGAACCATTCATATATATATATATGGAAGAGTTCAAATAAAAACTTTTCTCTATGAGTAAATTAAGAACTAATAATCACTATCTATTTATTTATGAGATCATATCAGTCTTCCAAATTAATATTTTTCTTTTTAGAGTTTGAGGTTAATATAGTAATCCCACAAATATTTGTAACCGCCAACATTAATTAATACTAATGTTTGTATTAATACAAAACTCCATTTTAATTATTAATTAATATTAAACACATGTTCTAGCGCGGTATAATATCAATCTTGTTAATTTATAATTAAAATATATTTTAAAAATAAATTTAGACTTAAAAATTATATTATGAATAAAAATAGAGATTATTACAACACATAATTCGGATTATACTTTTTGAGAAAATCTTTCTAAATTATGTTATAAATTCAAGTAGAATTCTATTCTCACTCACCCTGAATTAAATTCTTTCAAACATTTAATATTAGTATCCCAAAAATCAAATATAAAAATATGGAAGTCAAATTCAATATACTTTAACACACAACTTATATTTTCTAATCATTTTGTAGAAAATATCATGATAAATACTAAAAAATTAATAAATGACAGAATTAGAAAAAGTGTAAAATTTGGTGGGAAAAAGTATTTATAAAAATACTTTCATCTTAAAATTTGGTGGGAAAACATATTTATAAAAACTCTATTTTAATATATTAATATATGAATGCACCAAAACTACATTTTATTAAACATTATGCTTGCCTAGATTCTATATATAAAGATTTTCAAGTTTTTCTAAAAAGTTGTGCATGATACAAGTTTAATTAGAAATAATACTAATCCATCTTTTGATTATTATATTTACATTTTAGAACAAATTAAAATGTTTTTATAAAGTCAACGCTTAAAAATGTATGACATATTGATGATTATATAATTAAATATTCCATATGCATTATATATATAATCTAAATGCAAAGTAATTGCTTATTATCTATACACATATATTGCTTATTTCCTATATTATATATTGTTTAATAATGCACCTAGTTATTATTTTATATATTTACATAGCTTATAAATAAATAGTGTTTTGTTTATTTTGTATGTTCACATTGCTTATTACATAAATGTACTCCATATATTTTGTTATTTTGTAATACTGATAAATATATAATGCATAGTTAATATATTTTAATAGAGTAATATATTTTGTTGCTTATTTTTACATTTTTATTGCTTATATATGTGTAATGCACTGCTTATTTTAATAATCACATTACTTATCATATATCTATAATATATATTGCTTTTATTAATGATGCATAATTTCTTAACATTTAAATTGGAAAATTAATGGGAAGAGGAAAATAAAATAATATTTGAAAAAATAAGTGGATGAAGATTGTGAAGCTGGCTAATCTATTACAAATATAATAGAATAAAATTGGAATAAAGAAAAGGAAACTGAGTCGAGGAAAAGCCCTCTTTCCGCAAGACAAATTACGCACCGGTAGTGCTCTCGGTGTGACGTGATATGTCTCCAAAGATAAAACGACTTTACGTCTCGGAGGTGGCAACACCGCGAACCGTCGAGCTCCGGCAAATTGGAGAAAGCTGAGGACAAAACTTATTCTAAAAATGCTTGAAGAAGAAGATGCAGCAAGATGATAAAGCTTGTGAATGTTGTGGATGTCTCGTGTCTGTGAAATGCATGGAGACCACCTATATATAGGTCAAATCCACTCAAGAGAAGTTACAAGAATTAATTGTAATTAATGTCCATTCATGTCAATTAATTCTCATTAAGCCACTGGACGTTACATTAGTTACAAAATTTAGTGGCAATTAATTATCAATTAATCCACCTAATCTAAACATACATTTGTCCACATTCATCATAAGGTTGTTGATAAGGAGCTTGATATCACAGATCGATCTCACAGGTCGATATCAAAACGTCCAAGCTAGCTCCATAAATTTAAGCTGGACAGATCACTGTCACAGATTGTTAGGACATATCGTTGGGCAGACCATCTGGGATAAGCTATGACACAGGTCGTGGCACATGCCATAGCACAAGCTTTCTGGGGCAGGATGGCCCAGATTGTGGCACAGGCCATGACACAAACTGTCTGGGATAGGCCATGGCACATGCCAGACCACCAGACTAGATCACCAGGCAGCAGGCTAGGCCAGGCCAGCAGACCACCAGGCCAGACTACCATGCAGCAGGCCAAGCCAGGCCAGTAGACCACTAGGCCAGATCACCAGACCAGATCACCAGGCAGGCCACCAACTGGACCAGATCATCAGCTGGACCAGACTACCTGCTGGACCAGATCATCTGTTGGACCAAACCACCTGCTGGCACATGTGGTATGGGACAGACCACTAGCAAAAAAGGCCCTAGGACAGCAGACCGGCACGCGCCAGATGGTCTTTGACCCAACTTGTCAAACCATAAGGTTTCTTAACCTCCTTATATACATGATGAATGTTGGTTTTATAACCAATGTGAGACAAGCGTTTCTCTTCACATTTAGTGCCAAACACATAACTCCATACTTTAAGTGACTCACTTTAAACCTTTATTTCTCACTCATCGGGAATTGGTTTAGAGAAAATAAATATACCACGATCATCTACTCGAAACGTAGATCGACCCTAGGTCATTTAATTTTCTTAAAAAATGCCACGTCACTTAAAGCTTGGTCAAACTTCATTGACCACTATAAATATATATAAAATAAATATTTATTTAAAACGATTCCTACAATCCCCCACATGAGTGGAAATAACCCAAATGCAGATGCAACACAAGCTCTGTCCTCACGAAGTGTTAAAGTATTAGGATAGGTAGTTTATGACTTTGAACCTTGCATAGCCAACACCATCGGATACACAGGCGGATTAGTAGCGCTATGCTTTGAACTATTCCTCCACGGCGTGTACCTAGACAATGATGTCAACACCTTCAACACCTCAAACCTTTTCCGTTCTCACGTTTTGTGTCCATTTCGGGCCCTGGACACCCTTTTGGATTCATAAGTGTTTATTTAGAAGCGACCCTCACTTCACACTTATATATGTGATTCTTTCTAGAGTATCTTGCCCTACTCAATCTCTAAAGAATCATTAAAAGTCATGGACTTAACCTCACCACTAGGTAAGTTCTCAACACTCGATTGTGCTCTTCTAGGGAATAGATATAGCAGTGAGTGTTTTCCCACGAACTCTCATAGCTTAGTTTTTCCATTGAACCAAGTTCTTGTGATCTCCAGTCATCATGGTTGGGTTACCACTATGACGCTCTTTAAGCTGTGGCTTTTAAACCCATTCCATCTAGCAGTTTAAACAATTGATCTCGATTTAACCCTTTGGTTAGCGGATCCGCTAGATTATCCAATGACTTTACATAGTCAACTGTCATAACCCCCCATTATGATCAAATGTCTTACGGTATTATGTCGTCGACGTATATGTCGAGACTTACCGTTATACAAACCACTCTTTGCTCTCCCGATAGCAGCTTGACTATCACAGTGAATCATTACTGGAGGCACTGGCTTTGACTAACATGGAATATCTTCGAGAAAGTTTCTCAGCCACTCGGCTTCTTCACTAGCTTTATCTAAAGTTATGAATTCAGATTCCATGGTTGATCGGGTTATACAAGTTTGTTTTGTGGATCTCCACGAAATAGCTCCACCCCCGATCATGAACACATATCCACTTGTAGAAAGCGAATCCTTTGTGTCCGAGATCCAGTTAGAATCATAGTACCCTTCCAGTACCAGGGGGTGGGGGTATCTACCAAATTTTAGCCCATGATATTGAGTATAATTTAGATATCTCAATACTTTCACAAGAGCTTTCCAATGCTCCCTGCTTGGATTGCTCGTGTTGCTTGGATTGCTCGTGTAACGACTTAATTTATTCACGGCACATGCTATGTCAGGTCGAGTGCAGTTCGTTAAATACATTAAGCACCCAATCACCCTTGCATAGTCTTCTTGTGCAATCGACTCACCTCGGTTTTTATTTAAGTGAACATTGAGTTCTAAAGGGGTTTTAACAGGTACACTATCGTACGCATTAAAATTTTTGAGAACCTTATCAACATAATGAGCTTGTGACAAGCTGATTCCGTCTAGTCTTCTTAGAATTTTAATTCCAAGAATCACGTCAGCTACCCCCATATCCTTCATGTCAAAATTTATTTTCAACATGAACTTAGTTTCGTTAATCACTCGGATATTACTACCCATGATTAACATGCCATCTACATAGAGACACACTATAACATATTTGTTGTTAGTGCTCTTAATGTAAACACATTTGTCACACTCATTTATTTTGAAACCATTTGACAACATCACGTCGTCAAATTTTAAGTGCCATTGTAACGACGCTTGTTTCAACCCATATAGAGACTTCATCAATTTGCATACCTTCCTTTCTTGGCCAGGTACTACAAACCCCTTAGGTTGCTCCATATAGATTTTTTCCTCAAGATCACCATTCAAGAACGCAGTTTTAACATCCATTTGGAGAATCTCGAGATTGTGCAGAGCAGCAATCGCGAGAAGCACTCTAATAGAAGTAATCCTCATTACTGGTGAATAAGCATCGAAAAAATCATACCCATCTCTTTTTTTAAAGCCTTGGACTACTAACCGAGCCTTATATTTATCAATTGACCCACCGGCTTTAAACTTTCTTTTAAGGATCCACTTGCATCCTAAGGGCTTATAACCTTCAGGTAAATCAACCAACACCCAAGTGTAGTTTTGCATAATTGAGTCAATTTCACTTTGTAAAACTTCTCTCCATAGCTCCACGTCGGACCTCGAGAACGCTGCTTTAATCGTTGTTGGCTCATCAACCAACAAAAACGATACATAGTCAGGACCGAAAGTCTTTTGAGTCCTAACTATAATACCTCATCTCGGTTCTATATCCTCTAGATTAAACCTTTGTCGTTTGCGCGATTTTGGATCTTCATCTATTGATTTAGAAGACGTGGTTTCTTCTTCAATTCTTTTACTAGAATTGACTTCAATTATATCCTTATCTTTACAAGGATATATATTCTAAAAAAATATTGCATTTCTTGATTTAATAGTCGCTCCTTCCACCATGTTGGGAACCTCTGATTTGTGAGTAACAAATCGATATGCACTACTGTTAAAAGCATATCCAATAAATATATAATCAAATGTTTTAGGGCCAATTGTAACTTGTTTGGGTAGATGCACTTCAACCTTTGCCAAACACCCCCACACTTTAAGATATTTGTATGAGGGCTTTCTTCCTTTTCCACATCTCATAAAGGGTAACATCCTTACCTTTAAGTGGAATCTTGTTCAGTATATAGTTAGCTGTTAAAACAGCTTCCCCCCACATGTTTTGGGGCAACCCTGAACTAATCAATAAAGTGTTCATCATCTTCTTAAGTGTTCGATTTTTGCATTCCGCAACACCGTTAGATTGAGGTGAATAAGGAGCCGTTGTTTGATGAATTATACCATTTTCATTGCATAATTCCTCAAACGGAGCTACATATTCTCCCCCTCTATCACTTTGAACCATATTAATTCGACAGCTTAATTGATTTTTGGCTTCAGTTTTGAAGTTCTTAAAAGCTTCAATACCCTCATCTTTACTTCTTAGAAGATAAAGATAACAATATCTTATGCAATCATCTATAAATGTGATGAAGTATTTCTTACCACCTCTAGTTTACACAAATTTGAAGTCACACACATCGGTGTGAATTAATTCTAGAGGTGTTGTACTCCTTTCTACCGAATGAAATGGAAACTTAGTCATTTTCGTCTCAACACAAATTTCACATTTGTTTTGAGTATTGACTTCACTTAATTTTAGTAAATCCAAATTTACTAATCTTTTCAAACCATTTAGATTTACATGTCCTAATCTACAATGGCAAAAATTGGAGTATTCAATCAAGTAAGAGGAAGTAGAAGTTTTTTCATTATCATTCAAGCTTTTGCGGCGCACGACCATTATATTGAATTTGGAAAGTCCCCCGGTAAGATAACTTTTACTAAGGAATTTTCCAAACTTAGTCAATATAAATTTATCAGATTCAAAAACTAATCTAAATCCTTTATTGACTAGTATTGAACCCGAGATTAAATTCTTACGGATGTCTGGAACATGCAGAACGTCCTTCAAGGTAATTGGGATGTCGGATGTCATCTTGATGACTACATCCCCAACTCCGGCCACCTCGGACGAGGCTTGGTTTCCCATGTTGAGCTTCCTCCCCTCAACAGCCCTGTAAGTCATGAACTTAGTTTTGTTGGCGCACACATGGACGGTTGCACCGGTATCAGTGTACCATCCACCTTGGTTGTCCACAAAGTTGACCTCCTCAGTGAGTACGGCGGCAAGATCGCCTTCATCCCATTCGCTGTACTCCGTCTCGGCAACATGGGAAACATGCTTCTTCTTCTTGCCTTTAGGCTCACGACAATCTCTCGACGTGTGGCCCGATCTGCCACAGTTGAAGCAATTGCCGTCGAACTTGCGAGTCGGTTTTTGCTTCCTTTTTCCCTTGTCATTAGGGCGAGCACGCTTCTTGGAGGGACCGCCTCTCTCCAACAGATTGACCTTTGCGTCCATCGGTCCTTTCACATTCAGATCACGCTTTCGCACTTGCGACTCAATGCGAAACTTCACGATGAGGTCTTCAAGAGTCATCTCCTTTCGCTTGTGTTTGAGATAGCTCTTGAAGTCCTTCCAACTAAGAGGTAGTTTCTCAATCACGTTCACCACCGTGAATGCATCCGGTAGAATTCTCCCCTCAGCATGGATATCGTGTACAATGAGTTGAAACTCTTGCACTTGATCCATGATGGGTCTGGAGTCTACCATTTTGTAGTCTAAAAATTTAGCTACAACAAACTTCTTCGTACCCGCGTCATCGCTACGGTACTTCTTTTCAAGAGCCTCCCACATTTCTTTGGAGGTCTTTACAACGGAATATACATTGTACAAAGAAGTTTTTACAAAGGTAATTCCCAGTGTGCCAATTGTCATAGGTAGTCCGAACAGTGAAGTTTCTTCTCCTCGGCACTCGGTGTCGGCGGCTCGTCCTCTTTGAGGAACCCGACGAAACCCAACGTTGTCAAGTAGAACAACATTTTCTGTTGCCAACGTTTGAAATTAGCCCTGCTGAATTTCGGTGGCTTCTCGGTAGGAGGCATCATCCTCGGTGTCGAATTGGCTCCGAAGAGAGAGCCCGACGTGTTGAGCCCGTGGACTCCAACATCGGATCTAAAAATGGACCCAACGGAACCACTAAAAGTGAAACCAACGGTGCCACTATGCTTGGAACCACCGTTCAACCCCGAAGGGTTCGTACCGGCTCCAAGCCCGGTAAACATGGTGTTGGTGGTGGCGTCGACAATGATTGGATCGTTGAAGACCCTCCGGAAGTAGCAGCGGTGGCGACAGTGGCAGCAACAGCTACAGCGGATGAGAAGGCAGCGGCGGTGTTGGACTCGGTTGAAGCAGAGGACGTCATCTCCAAATGGTAAAGTAAAGTAAATCCCTTACAAAGTAGCTACTGTATTCTCCAAAAAATGAGCTACTGTTCCTCTATTACAAAAAATAAAGAAAAAACTCGTCCCAAATAAAAGATATAATTTGTCTTGCGATTGTTGGAAAATTAATGGGAAGAGGAAAATATAATAATATTTGGGAAAATAAGTGGATGAAGATTACAGTGGTGAAGCTGGCTAATCTATTACAAATATAATAGAATAAAATTGGAATAAATATAAGGAAGCAGAGTCGAGGAAAAGCCCTCTTTCCGCAAGATAAATTACGCCCCAGTAGTGCTCTTGGTGTAACGTGATGTCTCCAAAGATAAAATAACTTTACGTCTCGGAGGTGGAAACACCGTGAACTTTGGAGCTCTGGTAAACTGGAGAAGGCTGAGGACAAAGCTTCTTCTAAAAATGCTTGAAGAAGAAGATGTAGCAAGAAGAAGAAGAAAATGCTTGAGGAATTAATTGTAATAGACCACCTGCTAACACAGGTGGTCTGAGACAGACCATAGGTAGTCTGGGACATACCACTAGCAAAAATAGGCCACAGGACAGCAGACCGGCACACGCCAGATGGTCTTTGACCCAACTTGTCAAACCATAAGGTTTCTTAACCTCCTTATATACATGATGAATGCTGGTTTTATAACCAATGTGAGACAAGAGTTTCTCTTCACATTTAGTGCAAACACATAACTCCATACTTTAAGTGACTCACTTTAAACCTTCATTTCTCACTCTTCGGGAATCGATTTAGATAAAATAAATATACTACGATCATCTACTCGAAAAGTAGATCGAACTTAGGTCATTTAATTTTCTTAATATTATATGCCACGTCACTTAAAACTTGATCAAACTTCATTAACCACTATAAATATATATAAAATATATATTTATTTAAAACGATTCCTACTACTCATCCATATTTGAGTCCATATTTAGCGATTAAATAATGTATACACCATAACTAAGTAATAAAAGTATAATATTATGATGATTAATTAATTAGTGTTAACTTTAAAATTTGTGGCTCCATTAATTTTGATATGTTTCCCCCATAAAATGAGCCAAAATGTAGGAAAGATGATATTAACATTTCCAATTATTCTTTCTATATCATTTTGACTGTAGAGAATTTAATAGAGCGTGTAATTTATTTAAGGTACACTTAAATTCTTTCAAATTTATTCAATGACTCATAAAAGTCCCTAGTTTTCTTAATATGATGGATTTGTATAAGAACCTACCATCTATATATATATATCACTATATATATATATCAAGAGTAGCGCTCCACCGCCCGCGGTGGGCATATCTTAATGCGCCCGCGGTTGATGTGGCAATGCCACATCATTGACACATCATCATACGAGTCACTATATTTTTCGTTTTTTTATTAATTTTATTTTTATTATTATTATTTATTAAATAATATTAAACTATACCCTAACCAATAAACCCTAGTCGGAAAGTGATAATTAATAAAAAATATTTAAGTTTTAATATTTATCTACGTGGCATGCCACATCAACCACGAGCGCATTAAGAAATGCCCATCGCGGGCAGGTGAGCATTTTCGTATATATCAAACCTAAACTTAAGAACACACTTGGTAACAAGAAAACTGAACAAATTAGACCCATAAGAAAAATAAATCCAAAGTAGAATTTGTAATTTGAACCAACAAGCATGTACTTTACCACATATTAGACCTATAAGAAAAATTCAAAGCATAATAACATGGGAGATGTGTCATGTAGCATTTTTTAGATGTAATAGATAATGACTTTCCTGAACTTTTAGAGCAAGATTGGATTAATATATTGGAGCTTAGCTCAACTATATATACGAGTGTGGTTTGAGCTCAAGTCAAGGTTTTGTCATTGTAATCAAGTTGATCAACTAAATCCATAATTAACACACTCAAGTTCGACTTGTACTAGGCTCAATATGCGATAAGGAATTATTCGTACTTGTTTGTACTTCCGATTTGAAGGTTTACAAAATATTTGTGAAAAATCTTGATTTCACTTCGAACAATATATATGCTAAAGAGCCTAGCTTCGTAGAACTTGAGTTTGGTTAAAGAGCCTAGTTTTGTATAGCTTGAGTTTGGCTCGATAAATTTATCGAACTTGAGCTTAATTCATTCTTTAACGAGATTAAATTAGGCACGAGCTTTTTGAAAATTGGTTGTCTTGTTTGGAGCATGAAAGGATAAGAAGAAAATCTTAAACATTTGGTGAGTTTAGAAGTTGAGATGTAGCTTTCATTATAATTTAAATCAATGAATAGCAGTGGTATTCCACGTATCCATTTAATATTGGAATACCAGGAGAATAATGCCAAATTATTGCATTATTATACTATCAAATTGTAAATGGAATCATTTATAAAATCAATAGTTGCAATTTGTTATAAGCTCAAGCAAAAGCTAGCCGTTGATGAATACTCTATTATATAAATACATCAACATCATATGTGAATGTGATATAGACAAAAAAACACAACGATTTAATCCTAAGAAATGAATATGCGTGCGCTTAGGGTAGTGGACTTCATTTTGAACAAAACTATGTGAAATTAATTAAAATTAAATTAATGCATTATATAATCTATTTGCTCTAGGACAAATCTAATTTTAATTTAAGCTTTGCCGGTGGATTCTTCTCCATGTTGTTAATCCACTTTATCTTTCTCCTCTTCCCATCTTTAATTTATAATTTATGGCGAATCGGCGAATGCTCTATTTGCTCTTGGACAAAAATTTTAGTTTATAAATGGTTAGATTTAAAGTTGTTCACATTTACGGTTCAAAATCGTATTGAAATCGGAATCGGACCGTTATTTTATATGGGCTAACAATTCTTTGGCTAGTAATTGACTTTGCTTCTAATCTTTTTCTGATGAGATACTCCTTACATCTCATCTGTTGTTTCTTTTAATCATACTTTCTTTTTTCGAGCTGTTGGGAAATATTTATAAGGGTTTTGATTCAGATTCTAAAACCTCCATTGAAAGATGAATTAAGTCCAAAACTGAAATCTTAGTCTTATCTTTGAACTCACTTGTTAGGAAGTTCAGTTTACAAGTACATCTGAAGGTCAAAGGCTAAAGACTCAAGTCAATAACTAAAGTTCTCCTCAGAATTCAATTTATGTCCCAAAATTGAAGGACCATGCCACTAAAGTTATGACCTGAAGTTTTGAAGTTGAAACCAACATGAAGCAAAGTTTCCTTGCCACTGAAGTTAACTCTGAAGCTCTGCAACTGAAGTCAAAACTAAAGCTAACCACTGAGTTCCAGGGTATGCCTTAGGAGTTACCACTTTGGGAAAAGATCTCAGTAGGTGAGACACAATCTTATTGCAGACACCAAAAATGGCAAAAAGGACCACGATACAAACGGGAAGAATTCAAATGAAGCTCTGTCTCACAACATATATAATTTTAGAGAGCCCTATATATATCTCGATGCTTCAAACGCTTCAAGACACCGGTTACCCAAGCTTCAAACTTTCTATCGCTCTTACGCTCTCAACTTCCATAGCTTTCAAGCTCTCAAGTTCAAGAACACTCGATCCCTTCAGTTTACATTTACTGTGTGTTCTTTGTAGCTATATATCTTGTAACCGAAGAATAACTCTAGTTTAGATTAAGTTCAAAGTTAGAAGTGATCAGACACTATTTTCCATCTAACCTTTAAGGGTGATCACTGTAAGAAAACTCTCCAATTATTTGGAAACCCTCGACTAACATTGAGTACCCGTGGACGTAGGAGTTTTTATCTCTGAACCACGCAAACCAATATCTGTGTCTACGCTATTTGCATTCAGTATTTATCCTCTAACGATATATTACATATTGAATACTAATTAAAAGAAAAGTGAACCTAAAGCATTAAGTTTTCTGTCAAACGAGTAAGCTTTTAAAACCACCACTTCCGCACGTACACTTAAGATATTAGTCCATCAGTCCAACACTCAGTGTAGACTGAAGGATTCCTATCTAAAGTAATCAACTCTTTTCTGAAGCTACCTCCATTCATATTTAGGAGCTCACTGATAAACTATTTAAATTAAAAATTCAAAACTGAGTGTATCCCCCCCCCCATACACTCAGTATACTCGTTTCGGGACCAGCAAGTGGTATCAGAGCAGTGTGAACCCAAGGTTTTTAAACTGATCTTTCAGAAAACCATACTTGTTCACTTGCATATCTACTTTAATCATGGAAGGTACACTCAGGTTACCTATGTTCTCCATTGAGGATTATGACTACTGGAAGTACAGAGTCTCCTCATTCCTGAAGGCACACCATGTTATGATGTGGGAAGTCATAACAACAGGTCCCATTAAGATAATGAAGACCTACCCTACTGAGACTACTAAAGCTAGGGATCCAGGAATTGTGTACAAGCCTCTAACTGAGTACACAACTGAAGAGAAGAAAATTGGTGGCCTGGATGACTACGCCAAAACATCATCTCCAGCACCCTGGAAAGACCAATGCTTGTACATGTACAACATTGTGAATCAGCCCGAGAGATGTGGGAAACGCTCAAGCAAATGTGTGCAGGTTTTGAAGAAATCAAGGAGAACAAGCTAACACTTGAATGTCAAAAATTTGATGCCTTTTTGCAGATGCCAGGTGAATCCATCAGTGAGCTGGAACTAAGGATTATGCAAATTAAATCCTGATAGCAATCAAGGCACTGAACAACAAGAAGTATTCCTAAAGGGAAATCAATCTCAAGATAGTATGGTGTCTTCGACGTGAAGATTGACTACCATATCAGATTCAAATTAATGGGCGCTCTGACTTCAACACGCTCACTATTGCTGGTCTCTTCAATATACTGAAGAACCACGAAGCAAGGCAAAAGCTACTGGAGATAACCAATCCAGATCGTGATATTGTTCCAATATCATCCAACCAGGACTCAGTTGCCTTCAAAGCTGACAAGAGTCCATCAAAGGAATCCAAGACTGAAGGACTAGAATTCGAAGGTATGTCCAAGGCTGAACTAATGGAACAATATGTTCTAATAGCCAAATATTTTGAATGTGCAGATCTCAGAATTGGGCGCTACAAGAAAATGTACAGGGATCGTGCAAGAAGGGCTACACCACCATCCACTGATGCTATTACTTCCACTCAGGAAGGGACTGTTACTCAGTCCAAACCTGAAAGACCACATAGCAAAGACGTTTGCTATGAGTGTGGGTCCCCTGATCACTTCAAACCTGATTGCCCAGACCTTAGCAAGAAGGAAAGAGAAGAACTCAGGCTACGAAGAGATCAACACAATGCCGAGAGGAAGACAATGCTTGTTGAAGATGATCCAGATCAAATCAACACACCTTCCAAGGCCATCTATGAGAGACATTTCTCAGACTCTTCAAATGATGAAGACCTAGGCTTGATGGCCAGTGAGGATGATGAGTCAACTGAAGCTTTCTGCCTGATGGGCAATCACTCAGACAACTTCATCCCTCAGGTAATTTATGCTCATGTAATGCCTGAAGGTTATGTTGATCCAAAATCCATAAATTCCATTACATCTGCATCCATTTCATCATCCAAATCTGAAGAACAATCCAAAACTGAGACTGATACAGTTGAAGATTGTGATGACAATGTTGGGACAATCTCTCTTGAGGAATGTGAGACTTTAGCAGAGGATTTTCATAGATGTAAATACATGTTTCCTCGTACCTATAAACCTTTATCGTCTGAGATACGCTATCTATTTTTCATTATTTCTCTCTAACACCAACAGTAAAAGCAACAGTCTTTATCAAACCTAGGAAAGTCAAACCGTCGCGTGTGATTAACACCGAAATCTACTTTCCCGCTCAGACTACGTTTCAGTAGCGTGGCTGATTCTTAGCCGTTGATTTTCTAATACTCGGAGCAAGATTTGACCCTTGATCTCTCTATAAAACCATTTCTTCTCCGATCACCTAATTTTTTCGCAAATACTACTTCTCAAAGCCTCACGCTACATATCTTCCATTGCTGCTCTTTAATTTCTCTGTGATTTCTTGCTCGTTGATATTCATTTATTCCACGTTGTAACTCTCTCTCACGTATGGTTATTTCTATTTTATTACTTGAGTTTATATTTCTATTTTGTTTCTCTTTCACGTATGCCTTAATATATCATTTTATCTATTACAGGATTATCAATAGAATGGGCAAGAAAACACTCCTTGGACCAGCAATGAGGATGTCTCAATTCCGTGCTCGAGTTCACGCTAGACCTACTGCAGTTTACACGCAGACTGATATCGATCAGGCCAAAACTATGTTTGAATTCATCAAGGCTACTGGATTGGAGACTCTCACCTCACTCCATCCGAAGAATCTTTACCCTGATCAGGTGGTTCAATTTTATGTAAATCTTGGGTATGATGGGACCACACTGAAGTCATATCTTGAGATATCTGTTAAAGAACAAGTGTCTGGAGCTATCAGGACTGAGCAACTGACTTTCAACGTCACTGAGTTGCTGCAGTTAGTGTTTAAGCTGTGAAACAAAGGTGTCAAGAATCTTAATCAGTTTATGAAGGACAAAGCTGCCATTCAGTCGTTCTTTGAGGAGATTCAGTCTAAAGATCCTCCTCGCTAATTTTCTACTGCCAATAATAACAAAGGGCTGCTACGCCCTGAGTTCAGGATACTGCTGGATGTGGTCCAGCTTTGCTTGCTTGGAAAGAAATCTTCCCATGAACAGCTGAGCTGGCAAAAACTCAGCTTGATGAGGAGTATCTACGCTACTGATGGTGCTAACTGGGTAGCTGTCATGGAGGACTTGTTGATGACTGAGGCTAACAAGCTAAAGGAAGTACCCCATGGAGTGACAATGAGTGGGACTGATACCCTGAACTTAGCTACCAAGGTGTCAATCCTTATTGAGGAGTCATATCAATAAGCTGAGACTGCCTTCCCCACTCATACTCCCTATAACGAGAAGTGGCTTTTTGCTACCGACTTTGATGTATACTCATACATGGTTGGTCGGGCTCAAGCCCTTTAGATGGAAACCTAGAGGGATAAGGACAAGAAAGAGGACTCTGATGATGAAGTTGATAACCCAATTCACGCGGTTGAAGAATATGATGAAGGAGATGCAGAGACTGAGACTGCTACTGAAGTCGTTCCTCCCTCTCCTCCCAAGCTTGCCAAACGCAAAAGGAACCCAACTAAGCGTCCCCACGGGCTCTTGAAAGTTCACTCCAAGGTGCAAGAGCCTACTACTACTGATGTTGTTCAGGTTGAGGACGTTGCTGAATCCTCAACTGATGAAGATGTCCAGGAAAAGTACCAGTTGTCCAAGCGCCCTTGTCGTCCTGTGTCCCACTCATCTGATATTCCTCACCCTGCTTCCATCACCACAATTGAATCCATTCCACCTACATTTCACCCTCTAAACCCTCTACTCTTAGCAAAACCAAAGTCTCTACCAAACCCAAACTCCATCCTCAGCCTAAATGGCTAAATCCAAGACTCTCTCTATCCCCAAACCTCCAATCCAATCCTTTAGTCCCTCCCAAATTCCTCTCAAACCAAAAACCCATACAAAAACTTTCGTATCCTCTCCCAAATTATCTGTTGAACCTCAACCACAACCTGAACCTCAACCATCAACTGAACCTCCACCTCAACCTCAACTACAATCTCAATCACCACCTCAACTTGACCTACTACCTGAAACCTCCTCTGACATCCCCAGACAAGAAACACATGGCCAAGCCTCAACCTCTCAGCCTACTGATACACAAGCCGTTGTGCTTTCATCCCCCGCCCAACTATTCCTCAACAACCTAGAGTTCCAATCCTTTCAATATTTGGGATCCTCATTCCCAGAACTCTATCACCATCCATCCCTCTCTGCCCTCTGCCAGCGGTTTTGGACATGGCGCATTTATCGCTTCATTGATTCTACTGCCTTGCAGTATAAGATTGACATTTCTGGCATGAGTACCATTCTCTTTGAGGAAGCTGAGCTTTAGTCTCACTTTCATTTTACTGACACCAAGGACGCATTCTTAAATGTTGAGGCATACATTGAGGACCAGATTGCCATTGCTGAAGCTGCAGCTGGCCGCTCTTATTCTCTACATCTACTCCACCTCTTCCGGCGGCTGTTTCCACTTCCTCCACGTCGGCCATTGTGCCTGTTTCTGATGTCTCTCTAGCAATTTCATTTCCAGAAGCTCTGACTTTTGATGGTGCCTTATTGAGTGCTCATCGCTCTATTTTCCAAGCAACTCTTGCCGAGCTCAATATGTATTCTGATACTGAGAGCACCCGCTTGACCAACTCATCTGCTTCCATGATCAACGCTCTCCAAGACTCTTACTCCAAAAAGCTCGAAGGCCATGTTAGTGATCTTCATAAATCTATAGATGCCCTGTCATCTGAAAACCTTTCTCTCAAATTTGAGTTGAATGCTATCTCTTCATCTGTTAAGACTCAGATTCAGGAAGCTCTCAAAACTCAGTATGCTAATATTCAAAATTTTGTTAAGAGAGAGATCAGTGCTCATACTCCTGCCACTGACAAGATCAAGAATATTATGTTATCTTGCAACAACAATTGTTCTAAGGCCAACTCTCTCAGGACTAATGTTGATAATGCTGTTAAACACATCTCATCCCTCTGCACCTGATGTCAATAAGCTCTCATCTGATGCTATTTCTCACGGCAAATCTCTATCTCGCATCCGCAAACGCCTGGAGAAAGTCCATCAGACATCTGATTATGAACTTGACATGGCTGAGAAAGCTAAACTGACAACTGACACATCTAGTCTTTCTGCTACTCTTTCTTCTTCACGTGCTGAAAATGTCTCGGGTATGTCACTTCCCACAACCGATCATCAAAATCGTGTTGATGTTTTCGTTGCTCATTGTCATGCCCGTATTTCTCATCTTGAAGATTTTTGCAATCAAATATCTTGAGGCAATGATTTAGGTATTGAATTCCCTCTTGTCTCCTCTTTATATTGGTATATCGACCAGTATCTTTCTGCGGTGCTTGATGCTGCCAAAAATGGGGAAGAGATGCCGGAGATGCACTTGCCTCGCACTACTGAAAACATCCAAGGTAATGGAGATGTGGAACTAGATAAAGAAGACAAAGAAGATGAGGAAAAAGAAGATTCCCCAGATGTTGAGCTATCAGATAATGATAATGATGATAGAGATGATGATGATAATGACGAGGATGGAAACTCAGGTTCCTTGCCTTCAGGTGCCCCTGCCACTGGAGAACTAGCTCCTGATGCCTCTGTCACTGAACCTCCTCCTCCTCCTCCTCAAACTGAACAAACTCTCCCTTCTGAATCCAAAGGAAACACAGACAATGAAGTGAGTACAAATTTTGATGCCACTTAGTCTACCAATGTTGTTGCTAAATCTCTTGCTGCCAAGTCCATCATACCTACTCCAACTTTCAAGGAAGTCTCTACTTCTGAAGTTTCAACTGACTTACCTCCTCCAGTTCAAATGACCAAAGGAAAAAATGCATTGCCATCTATCAATGAAGATGAAGAAATGACTGAAGAGGACATCTACACTGGCAAAATGGGTCCTAACTCAGAAGAAGAAAATGCTGCTCAAATCATTCAGATTCAGGTTCCTCTAGAAGAAAGAGAGAAGCTACATAAAATCAAAGAGGCCTATGATGCCAAGATGCTTGAACGAAAGATTCTAGATACTCTTCGTGCTTCAAATCATTATACTATCAGGCTACAATGAAAGAAGAAGAGAACAACGCAATCTGACCCTCCCTCTCGTGCTAACGCTAACTCATGGGTTTGCCCAATTTTAAATGATGAATGGAAAGAAATGAAGGATGACTTCATCAAAATGGTTGATCACTGGACGATATATGGCGCCTCATGAGAGACTGACAGGAATCAACTATTCTATAACTTTCTGGATGATTATCCTGATTCCAACTTTGTCAAAATGATCAAGGAAGATGCTGCCAAGTAAATTGTTATCATTTCTGCCCTGATAGGAAGCAATTCGAAAGACCAACTCTTCCTGGAAGTGCCTTTGTAGACAAGAGGCCAATCGAATCTGAAGCCATTGTTGCTGCCCAGGTTGTTGGCCATGCACTGAATTTGGATGGACCTTATCGGACAATCAGAGATACAACTTATCTGATGTATAATTCTATATACAACTTATCTATAGACAAGAGGCCAATCGAATCTGAAACCATTGTTGGATGGACCTTATCGGACAATCAGAGATACAACTTATCTGATGAATTTGGATTAATTTATGCATCTTTGTATTTCATTCTACATCTGAAGTTATTATCTCTGTACTGAAAGTCTCAATGAATGAAATACTTATTTTGTCTATCTCTTGATCTCATCCTGATGACAATGTTTTAGTTGTCCAGGCTCTGATTATTTTATTTTTTTTGGTTTGATATTAACTGCTTAACTAACCCATCTTATCTTATAGATTATGTATTCTCCAGTTTATGGGGAATTCTTTATCTTAGATAGATATTTTCAGGTTAGGTTTTGACATCATCAAAAATGAGGAAATTGTTGGGAAATATTTATAAGGGTTTTGATTCAGATTCCAAAACCTCCCCTGAAAGATGAATTAAGTCCAAAATTGAAGTTTTAGTCTTATCTTTGAATGCACTTGTTAAGGAGTTCAGTTTACAGGTACATCTAAAGGTCAAAGACTAAACACTCAAGTCAATAACTGAAGTTCTCCTCAGAATTCAGTTTATGTCCCAAAACTGAAGGACCATGCCACTAAAGTTATGGCCTGAAGTTTTGAAGTTGAAACCAACATGAAGCAAAGTTTCCTTACCACTGAAGTTCACTCTGAAGCTCTGCAACTGAAGTCAAAACTAAAGCTAACCACTGAGTTCCAGGGTATGCCTTAGGAGTTACCACTTTGGGAAAAGATCTCAGTAGGTGAGACACAATCTTATTGCAGACACCAAAAATGGCAAAAAGGACCACAACAATAACGGGAAGAATTCAAATGAAGCTCTGTCTCACAACATATATAATTTTAGAGAGCCCTATATATATCTCGATGATTCAAAAGTTTTAAGACACCGGTTACCCAAGCTTCAAACTTTCTATCGCTCTTACGCTCTCAACTTCCATAGCTTTCAAGCTCTCAAGTTCAAGAACACTCGATCCCTTCAGTTTACATTTACTGTGTGTTCTTTGTAGTGATATATCTTGTAACCGAAGAATAGCTCTAGTTTAGATTAAGTTCGAAGCTAGAAGTGATCAAACACTATTGTCCATCTAACCTTTATGGGTGATCACTGTAAGACAACTCTCCAATCCTTGTGTCTACGCTATTTACATTCTGTATTTATCCTCTAACGATATATTACATATTGAATATTGATTAAAAGAAAAGTGAACTTAAAGCATTAAGTTTTCTGTCAAACGAGTAGGATTTTAAAACCACCACTTCCGCACGTACACTTAAGATATTAGTCCATCAGTCCAACACTGAGTGTAGACTGAAGGATTCCTATCTAAAGTAATCAACTCTTTTCTGAAGCTACCTCCCTTCAAATTTAGGAGTTCACTGATAAGCTATTTAAATTAAAAATTCAAAATTGAGTGTATTCCCCCCCCCCCCCTCACACACACACACCAACACGAGCAAAAAAAAATTGAAATTGGACCGTTGGTTTATAATTTGGAACTGCGTGTTGGGAGATTACGATTTTAAGTAGATGGTAACAATTATGAACCGTCTAAAAACTTAATACTATAATATATTTAATTTTTTAAAATATAATTATTTTAATTATGTATTTATGCATATCATCATTTCACTTTTGAATTTTTCTATATTATTATATTTGTTAATTTTAAACTAAAATGAATACAAAACAATATATATATATATATATATATATATTAATATATTACTATCTTTTAAAAATACAAAATTTGTATAATTGATTTTCAACTTCAAAATTTAAAGTTTAATTTTTATTTTACTTCATTATTAACATTCTCATGAACTGTGTAATGTATTTTTATGAATTATAAAAAAAAATTATTCGGTAATAAAATTTTTGATAATAAAATTTTTGCAACCTTTGATTATTAGCTCTCGTGCCTTCATATGTATTTTGAAGAACATATCAGTAAATGAATATTCACTCAAAGTGTCTCTCTTAGGACAACCATGGATCTGCATATATAAGGTTTTGTGAAATCATAGACGTTTTGCTTGTAACCCATGATATTTTTTCTCCTAAGAATGTATGGATTTGTGTATATGTTTTTGATCTTTGACTTATAATGCATAGGCTTCATGATAGGATCTATAGGCGTTAGTTTGTTAAAGCTTGTTAGATGAGTTGTTAAGAGTTAGTTGAATAGAAGTTGTTAGTAGCATCTAAATAGAACTTAGTAGTATCTAGAACAATATAGAAAGATCTATGCTTATGTTGCATAATCTCTATAAATAAGAGCTACATGTACCCTAAATAGATGATTTCATGTACTACACATTCTCATATATTGAAATCCATCTTCTTCTAGTATCTCTTTCTTCTATCTTCTCTAATCTCTTTCTATAGATTTTAGCTTTGAATTTTGAAATCTTAACATGGTATCAGAGCCTAATCTCGTTTATCCTGGTGAAGGAGAGTTCAATTCTCTCATATATTTTCCAGAATTATTGGTATTCTATGAAGCTTTTCTATAGCTTCCATGGAGTCAATTTTCATCTTCTCTTATCTCTTTCAATAGCTTAGATTTTTTTTTCCTTCGCTCATTTTTCATTTTTTTCTGAAGTTTTGATGGCTTCATCTTCTCTATCTTCACTCCTCTCTTCTGTAGCGTCTCTGTTTTTTTTTTCTATAGCTTAGGAGTGTCCGTTCATTGTATATTTTCCTCCGTCTCTCTGTTTTCTGTTTTTTTTGTTTCGATTTTATTTTCGGTGACATCGTCTAGCAACGATCGTCGCCTCCTCGAGTCCACGCTCAGATCTCCACCGCCGCAGCCACCTCGAGTCCACACTCAGATCTCCACCGCCGCCGCAGCAGCCTTGGATGAAGAACTACTGGAGTTGCAGAGGCAATTCGAGTGTGCACAGCAAGCGAAATCCAACATCTGTTTGTCCAAATGTCGTCAAATTGGTGCGGAAACTCCAGGAGCTACATATCATCGACTTCGACGTTCTCGCATCTCCGGATTTCATCTTCTCCTCCCTCCGATCTTTGCCGTGGTCCATTCCCTTGTTCCGAGCTGCTGTTTCCAAATACTATTCTACATTGGACCTCGCTGAAATATCAAGCTAAAAGCTCCGTGATTCCTCTGGAAATCGGAAGAGAAATGTTGATGTCAGGCTCCACTAAAGCTCCGATCGAACGGCTTTGGCTATTCCGAGAAGATGAAGAGTTGTGTAGAAGAAATGGAAAACAGCTGGAAGCAAGAGCAGCAGAATAGCTTTTATGTAAATGGCGTTGGTGCGGTTCCTATTCTGTACGTACGTGCTTATATGTTGAGGCTTCATCTTCTACGGAACAAATTACTTCTTCGAGAGAAAGGATGATAGGAGTTTGGCTTCTGTGGGGGTATGTTAGAATCTATAGGCGTTAGTTTGTTAAAGCTTGTTAGATGAGTTGTTAAGAGTTAGTTGAATAGAAGTTGTTAGTAACATCTAAATAGAACTTAGTAGTATCTAGAACAATATAGAAAGATCTATGCTTATGTTGCATAATCTCTATAAATAAGAGCTACATGTACCCTAAATAGATGATTTCATGTACTACACATTCTCATATATTGAAATCCATCTTCTTCTAGTATCTCTTTCTTCTATCTTCTCTAATATCTTTCTATAGATTTTAGCTTTGAATTTTGAAATCTTAACAACTTATAATGCATAGGCTTCATGATAGGATGCAAGTCCTGCAAATCTTTAACCAAAACGCGTTGAGAGCGATTTTTCTTAACTACCATCGGGACTTGTAATAAATATCTATATATTGATATATACTAAAATAACAATTTATATCAATTTTTTTGTTATATAGAAAAATTATACTTTCATCTTACCAAAAAGTTCAGATACAATATTATACTTTACCAAAAATTTAAATATCCTTTATTTTCATTATTTTATAATGTATTTTAATACAATAAGTAGTTCATACCATTTTTTTACTAGTATTGACATTAAGATTAAGAAAATGTGATTATAAAAATAAAAATAAAAATATGCGAGAGAGACGGCAAAGCACATGTGCGAGGGACACGTGATATAGAGTCAGCTGCCTGCCTCCATTCCATGCTATTGGATTTGGTCTCAGCTTTCTTTCTCTACTTCCAGTCCAGAGCCACTCTAGAAGAAGAAGAAACAGCAGCAGCTTCTCTCTTTATTCTATTCTATTGTTTATTCTCTCTTCCATTTTCCCTTTTATTTTATCTCCCCCAACATCTATGTCTCTCTCCCCCTCCCCACTTTCATCTCTCCCTCTCTCCCTCTCCCTCTCCCTCTTCCCCAAATGGCCTCTCCCACTGCCGCCGCAGATCATAAACCCAAACCCTCCCTATTAACCCCTTCCCAGATTCAATCGGAGTTCTCCCACCATGATCCCACCGTCGCACGCATCAACAACGGCAGCTTTGGGTGCTGCCCCTCCTCCATCATCGCCGCCCAGCGCCGCCACCAGCTCCTCTTCCTCCGCCAGCCCGACGCCTTCTACTTCAACACCCTCAAGCCCTCCATCCTCCAAACGCGCCTCCTCCTCCGCCATCTAATCAACGCCGACCACGTCGATGAGGTCTCCATCGTTGACAATGCCACCACCGCCGCCGCTGTCGTCCTCCAGCACACCGCTAGGACTTTCTCCTCCGCCGCCTTCCTCCCCGGCGACGCCGTCATCCTTCTCCACTACGCCTACGGCGCCGTCAAAAAATCCGTCGAGGCCTACATCTCCCGGACCGGCGGCCACGTCATCGAGGTCAATCTCCCCTTCCCTGTTCAATCTAGTCTCGAGATCGTCTCTGAATTCCAAAAGGCGCTCCAATTGGGGAAATCAAATAACCGAAAAATTAGGCTCGCTATCATAGATCACATTACCTCTATGCCCTCTGTTGTCATACCTGTTAAAGAATTAGTTCAAATGTGTAGAGACGAAGGTGTCGATAGGATATTCATCGACGGTGCCCACGCCATTGGCAACGTCGAGATAGATGTGAAAGACATAGGTGCTGATTTTTACACTAGTAATCTGCACAAGTGGTTGTTCTGCCCTCCCTCTGCTGCCTTCTTGTACTGCAAAATGTCAGATGAATTATCCGACCTGCACCACCCTGTTGTGTCTCACGAGTACGGCAATGGCTTAGCAATGGAGAGTGCATGGACCGGGACACGAGACTACAGCGCTCAGCTCGTTCTCCCCGAGGTGATGGAATTCATAAGTAGGTTTGAGGGCGGGCTTGAGGGGGTAATGGGGAAGAATCATGAGAATGTGGTGGAGATGGCACAGATGTTGGTGGAGGCATGGGGGACAGGGCTGGGGGCGCCCCCGGAGATGTGCTCAAGTATGGCTATGGTGGGGATGCCAGCTTGCTTGGAAATTAAGAGTGGTCCGGATGCGTTGAAGTTGAGGAAGCATTTGAGGGAGTCTTTTAAGGTTGAGGTGCCAATTTACTATAGGGCGCCATTGGAGGGAGAGGTCGAGGCAGTAGTAACAGGGTATGCAAGGATTTCTCACCAGGTTTACAATGTGGATGAGGATTACTATAGGTTTAGGGATGCGGTGCTTAAATTAGTCGAGGATGGGTTTACTTGTGCTCTTCTGTCCAAATGAGAAGGTGACCCTTTATTCTTGTGCCTTTTTACTATTAAGTTCAGCTTTCAAGATTGCTAGAAATGCTAAGAAATAACATTCTTGCTTTGCTTATTACTTCTATCAGTGTAAACGATCAAAGGCATTAACTTTTTTAAACTCTTCTGTCTTGATGTATTATGGTTGCGATCATTATACTATAAACCACATTAGGGACTTTAATGCAAGTATTGTTATCTTCCATTTAAGATAATGCTGAGTAAACTAACTGTTAATGTCCACTTCATTCTTTCTTTTCAAGTTTGGCAACCCACCAAGCTATGAGTATCATCACCTTAAATGAGCAGATAGCTTTCTCTGTTCAGTTACTGTCTCAAACCTAATTCTGATGTTTGGACCCTGATCTGATTTTCATCATTCCAAAAGTGTCATTTTGCTTCATCTAGATGTCATTATTGTTATTAATGTAATCTGACCTTGTGTACAATTCTACCTTTCTCCAAAATTTTAAAGCCTTGCCTGCTAATTGATTGGCCGTTTGTCCATGGTATATTCTGAATAAAGACAACTGAGATTACATTGAATAGTTACTGAATAACAGAAGAGATGCTAACTAATGGCCACAGCCAGCTTTTGTCGTTTCTTTATTTTTATTCTGTTAGGGCCTGAAGAAATAATGATGTAGTATTTGATTGTCAGGAATGTTTGTGAAAGTATGTAGATGATTAAGTTGACACCATCCTTACAGCTTGATTTGATCCGGTATAAAGTATGGTTCACATTTCTATTTATGAATAGCGAATGATTAAATTGAGTTTTGTACTCATTAATTAAATGTGGTGTTTCACCAGTCAATGAAATGCAGGGAAAGTTAAGGTGAAGATTGTAGTCTTTTTTCTTTTTTTGTCTTTTTTGCATTTGTATTCTTTGTCCAAGTATTTAATAATGGAGTGAAGTGTTAGTTCTGTTTCTTTTGAAAAACAATGTTACTACATTTTGTATTAAATAAATGTTACATGGATCATAACAATCTCGGATCCCTAGCTTTATTGGTGACACCCAATTGGGTGGGTGTCATAACAAGAGGACAAAAACAAAGACTAAATATTAAATCAAAAAAAATGAAAAAAAATGAAGCATGACACTCTTACATTTAGGATGGCCAATCGATCCCTCTCTCCAATTGGTTTATCCAATAATATGGTGTCACTTGGCACCATATTATTGAATAATCCAATTATATTAATTTTAATTTGTTTATACTAATTAATTTAAATAATATTAATCAAAAAATATATGAAAATTCATGAAATTCTCTATAAATAGAGTAACATATTCATATTTTTTGAAGCACAATCAATTTTCATCTATTTTCTCACATATTTCTCAATATTTCAGTTTTATTTCATTACCCAAGTCATGAATCTAAATAATTTTTCAAATTCTCAGGTTATCCAAATTCCCAAAATTATCCAAATTTCCAAAATTATTCAAATTCTCATAATTACCCAGATTCTCAGAATTACCAAAATTATGAAAATTATCTTGGCTCCCAAAATTATCCAAATTTCCATCAAAACTCTCAATATCAATTAAATTCTGCATTTTCCCCAAATCTCAATCAAACACCCATATCTGAACAAGCCCCGTCATTTCAAAATGTCTCGCAATTTATTCACAGGTGTTGAGCCGACATACTCAAATCAAAAGACATCAAAAGTACCTTGACGGGTGAAAGAAGATATTGCCCTAATGGCATCTTGGTGCTATGTTAGTGAAGATAGTAAACGAGGTAAAAATCAAAAGAATTCATCACTCTAGTCAAGAGTACACACTATGTATCATGAGTATCAAAAAGAAAAATCAGATGAAATATCTGAAAGAAATATTCAGTCAATGAAAGGTCGATGGAAACAAATTTCTGAAAACGGAAGTAAGTGGCTTGCTTCATACCTGGAGGCAAGTAGTCGAAAACGAAGTGGAATGAGCGAGAAAGATGTTGAAAAGGAAGCTCACGCAATTTATGAAGCAAGTGGAAACAAGTTTCAGGACTTTAGTTGTGTTCAATGAAGTGATGTGTAAACATCTCAAGTGGTCCTTAACATCAAATCGTTATCCAAAAAGGACCACTCAAACTGAAGATAATAATGAAGAAAGTGGTGGGAACTCAAAAAGGTCAAGAACTAGTGAAGATGGAGATTATTCAGTACCATCCAATCCAAAAAATCTAACTGGAGAAGATCCAACAATTGTTCGTCGTTTGGGTAGAGACATGGCAAAAAGGAAAGGAAAAGGTAAGGCATCACAATCTTCATCTAATACTACTAATTTTGCTGAAGAGCTTCGATCATTGAGACCTGCTAGGGAGAGTGAAACTGAGATAATGCACGAAAAAATAGCCCTTGAGCGTCAAAAGTTAGAAATGATGCTATGAAAAGAAAAGAAAAAATGATCAAATTGTTGTCTAAGGATCATCTAACCCCAGCAGAAGAAGATGTGAAATGCCGACTAATGGCAATTGTGTTTAAGGAGTGAATTTAGTTTATTTTTATGTAATTTTTCTTTATGTTTTTCAATTAATGTCATTTAGTTATTATCTTGTAACTTTTAATTCTATGTAATGTGTGTTTAGTGTAATGCAATGTGTGCTTTTTTAAGGATCATCTTGTAATTTGTGCTTTTTTAAAGATCATCTAGTAAATTTTTATGTAATTTTTCTTTATATTTCTTTATGTTTTTTAATTCATGCTATTTAGCTATACGAGCAAACTTCACATGTCATTTAAGTAGTCAAATATCAATAATGAATAGTGAATAGGAATATCACTTGCTAGTATCTAATCAATACTATACGCAATAATGAAAATGAATCAATAATGAATAGGAATATCACATGCTAGTGTCTCATCAATACTATGCAATAATCAAAATGAATCAATAATGAATAATGAATATGTAAGATCACATCCTAGTGTCTCATCTAACACATTTACTACACAAATTTTCAAATATTGTGAGTTGTCAAATTTCATGATAAAGTCTGACACATGAAATTGAATTGATCAAATATCACGTGCTATTGTCTAACACATATACATTTAGACAAATTTGTGAGTTGTCAATCCATAGCTATGGTCAGATATCACATGCAATTAGACAAATTTCTGACATAAGAGCATACTTCACATGACATTGAAGTGGTCAAAAATCACATGTTATTGTCTAACACATAAACTACATAATTTAATTATGAGTTGTCATTTCATGATAAAGTGTCAATTTTCCAAATGTGTGCTTATATATCATTCCAAAGTCATATACAAGTTCACATATAATATTTTGTTTACTCTCATTTGCAATAATTCACTTCTCATATTCTCATACCCACACCCACTTCAAAATGTCTTACAATGATGGTTAATCACCATATCTAAATATAAAAATGTCTTACAATGATGGATCATCACCAGATTCAAGTATAGAAATGTCTTACAATGAAAGCTCATCTTCATCTTCATATCCAAGTCCAAATACAAGTTCAAGCTCTGATTCTGCCAATATGAATGATCTCCGGAGTGGGAAGAACGAGTTACTCAACAAAATTGTTATGTTGATCGCATAATCGAAGATGCAATAATAAACAATCTTAATCTCCTCACAGGAGGTCCCACTCACAGAGCAAGAAGAAGGCACTGCAGTAGGGAACGTGAGCTTGGTGAGGAACGTTTGATGAATGATTATTTTGTCGAAAATCCGACATATAATTTGAAGCTCTTCCGACATAGATTCTGCATGCAAAAAAGTGTCTTTCTTTGTATAGTGGAGGCAGTCACCAACAACGACGTATATTTTCAACAACGGTGTGATGCTACTGGTAGACGAGGTCTTTCACCATTGCAGAAATGTACAACAGCTATGAGAGTATTGACGTATGGGACATCGGCTGATGCCGTTGATGAATATTTGCGAATCAGTGGTGCTGTCACAAGACAAGCTTTAGAAAAATACGTGGATGATGTCATTTCTTGTTTTGGGGGACCTACCTAAGACAGCCTAATGAACAAGATTTGACAAGACTACTTTATGTCGGGGAACAACGTGGATTCCCGGGCATGATAGGAAGTATTGACTGCATGCATTAGGAGTGGAAAAATTGTCCATCAGCATGGGCTGGACAATATGCAGGAAAAAGTGAAAGAACAACAATCATTTTGGAAGTTGTTGCATCATACGACTTATGGATATGACATGCTTTCTTTGGAACACCAGGTACTTGCAATGATATTAATGTTCATCACTGATCTCCTATTTTTAGCGATGTCTTGGAAGGTCGTACACCAAAAATTAGTTACATTATGAATGGTCAAGAGTATGATATGGCGTATTATCTAACTGATGGAATATATCCGAAATGAGCTGCATTTGTCAAGTCAATTCCATCTCCACTAATCCGAAAGCACAGATTGTTCACTCAACACCAAGAGTCGGTTAGAAAAGATGTTGAGCGAGAATTTGGTGTTCTACAAGCTCGTTTCGCATATCTTCACCGCCAGTGTCTTTCTTGGGACAAGTTTATAATGGGAAAAATTATGATTGCTTGTATTATCATGAACAACATGATAATGGAGGATGAGCGAGATCATATCGTAACTATTATTATCCTACTGAATTTCTTATGGATAAACCTACAAGAAGACAAGAAGGTGATGATGAACCTTTTCAGTACTCTACTGAACGTATTGCAGATTTAAGTGAATGTATGGTAAATAGAGAACAACTTCGCAATCAAGAAGCTCATGATCTCCTGAAAGACGATTTGATTGAGCATATTTGACAAATATTTGACACTAATAATTAATATGTAATGTCGTTTATATATTGGTTTTGTAATTTATTATCTAATGCATCTATTTGTATTTTGGTTTACTTCATTTCAATTATGTATCCATTTCATATGTATTTGATATTGAATTAATAAATCCGTTATTTATTTTAAGTTTATAAAATAATTAATTATTATAATTACAAATTACAAATTTTAAATAATAATTATAATATAATTATTTATTTTAAATATAGTGTATATGTATAATATATAATTAATGAAAATAAAAAATAAATATTTTATTAAGAGTTGGTGTCATGGATAAAGTAGGAAGGTTGTGAAAATAGGTTATATTGTGGGTTGTATAGGTGGAAGAGAGAAAAATTAATATTTTATTTGGATGATTGGGTTGTGAGGGTTGTTGATAAACATGATCTAAGGAAGTTAGAGTTTGTAAGTCAAATATTGCGGCTTCCACACTATTCATTTGATGGGTTTAAAAAGGTGGCGCTATGAAATACTACAAAAGAAAAAGAGAAAAAATTAATAATACCCAATTTTAAAAATGTGTATGAAAAAAATACCCATTTCTAACATTACGGGGATGTTTGGTTGCCAAGATTAAATCTAAAGATTAAATTAACCCATGTTTAGTTTACAAGATAAAACTTAAGATATAACTGAAAATCTATCTAGGATAGCTAATACTAAGATTTTGTCTTAGGCCAACCTCTATGACAGTTTATCTTAGATACATATCTAAGATTGAATCTATGTACAATCTTATCTAATAAACCAAACATAGCCTACATGTTAAATATAACCACTTTTTTACCTACTCTTCAAACCTAATAATTATGTTTGACTAACCTACTACCCACCCACCCACTATCTCTCCATTCACATTTATGTTTGATTAACCTACCTACCACCTACCCACCCCTTTTCTCCCCATTCACATTTACATTGCGGTAGAAATTTCTACCGCAGTCCCCACACTCTTTTCTCCCTCTCTCTATGTAACTTCACTACCGCCTCGTTCTCCGCCGCACCACCGCTCAAACCACTGCCAGCACCCAACGCCCAAACACCCATGTGAAACTCCGATGAAGAGATCCCACAAGAAATTCAGGTAAATATCATTCTCTTATACAAAATATATATTTGTTTACAATATGCATGTTTCTTCTTGTTTGTTCATGTTTCTTGATGTATTTTGATGCGTTATTTGCATAAACTGTTAGATATTAGTCTTGTCAACGAGATTAGTGCAATACCACCGGAAAAAATGCATCTACCACACGTGTGCATGAAGCGTGGTAGATACGTTTGTGCATTATTTATGGGCGGTATTAGGATGAAATATTAGAACATAGTTTAGTGAATGCAATTATATAAATACCATGAGACAATATACACCTACCACAAGTATAGCTCAATCGCGGTAGTTACGTTTTGTAGGCTTTGTGCCGGCGGTATTTATACCGTTAGCGTATACGTATTTTTCTCTTTTGAGATTTATATATATAGCGCAGTCTATACCCTAACATATATGATGTACCTGGGATCTAATTACGTGCATTTGTTATTTTTTACACACGGTATTTACATAAACGTGTTTAATTATGTCTTATATTGTTTTTATTAAAACTAATTCTAATTAAATATTTTAATTATGTAGGCTTCGGAGCGTCCGTGGTATCGTAGGCTCGACTCTGTCCATCGTACATCGGTGTCGAATACATATTACATGATTAATTTATTAGAGGAAATCTGGAACACACTTCTTGAGGCCGGGGGTGATGATATGTTCGATAGGTTTTGAAATGGGCCTTTCAGACATTTTATAGAGTGGACACTGGACAATATTTGTTCTACAGCGCTACACGGCCTAGCCTCTCGTTGCATTTGGTCCCGTACCGGTATTTGGTTCCACATCAACGGGAGGGATGTTCAGTACACGGTACAGGATCACGCCTTGATCACAGGGTTGAGATTTGGGCGCCCTAATTTCGACAACACTCATCTCCATGATCCTAGAGGCCTTCAGCTTTTCGAGATGGCATGCGGCGACGGCCATTTGTCCGGAGCGGATTTGCTCAGGCACTTCCGGAAGCATAGTATTCCCCACAAGGGTGACTTGTATGTAGTCATGGCCCACGTGCTAATAGCATCGATATTCATCTTCGGGCATGACGCTCAGAAGATAGTCTTCATGTGGCTTTGGACGCTGGCCTCAGACATGGACTCATTCTACGAGTATCCGTGGGGAGCACATTCGTTCAAGATTCTCCGACATTACTTGGAAAAATACCGGATAATTCGAGATATCATTTCTACGGTCCTGATTGGATGTTGATGAATTGGGGATTTGAGGTGATTCCCGGGTTGAGGATTACTGCTGGGAAGCCTCGTGGTGACAGATTATATTCGAGATGTCTTCGCTGGAATTTTCAAAAGACTCCAGATCTTCCGACATCATCAGAGATTCAGTGTTTCTACATGGACTTGAGTGTAAGTAAATTTTTGTTTTAATTCAATATATGAATTTAATTTACTTAATTAATATTTTTGAATTAATTGATTATTTATTTATTTTTTTGTAGTGCTATACGTAGTCAAACATCGTTCTTAAGGAGGCCGAGCAATCCCTGCCTCACGTGAGATCACTGGAATCTTCGAATTTGCTGGCGATACGGTATGCTCCTCCGATGAACATTACGGCGATGACCGAACACACTTCAGGTGATCAGCGTCGTGTTCGACATACAAGATCCCATGTTGTTGTAGAAGAAGTACATGGTACTTGATCTACTCAGAGTGCGAGGCCTGTAGTGGATGAGCAGCCCGATGAGCACACCGACCACATTTCTTGCCCTCTTTGACGTCTGACCGAGAAGGGGATGCATGCCCGAGTGCACAGAGTTGATTCTTCTTCGAGTAGCAGTGGAGGGCCTCTGAGACCAGAGCCATTAGAGGCACGTATGCGAGAGGTCGTACGATCTGAGCTTAGTGCACACGAGGCACGTGTGCGGGCATAGCTTCTGGCTTACAAGACGAGGCACAAACAGGAGATGCAGGCTTCTGAGAGGAGGTATACGTCAGAGATTAGAGCTTTTGAGAACAGGCTGAAGAAGTGGATGCATGGGATGTATGATATGATGAGATGCGGTAGATCACAACGCAGTTCTCCGGTGATAGATACCTGGAGACGTAGTCCTCCCATAACAGACTTCACTCGTCCGTCTCGTGCCGCTGACGATGTTGCTTGGCCATCTACTGAAGTGGATGATGATGCTACTCGGCCATCTTCTGACGTGGATGATGATTCTACTCGGCCATCTACTGCATTTCCCGAGCCGATACACACTGAGTTAGCCCGGGAGGACTATACTCACCAGCAATTGGGATTGGGCTTGATGCTGCCTACATTTGTACAATCATACTCTCCATCATCTGCACCTATGGGAGCCGGTCGATATTCAACGTCAGACATGCCACATGCCCCGGTGATCGATGCTCCTTTTGTAACCTACCGTCATTCCACATCCAATATGGGACAGGTATTTCTACAATTATGTAATTTAATTTGATTTATATTTTTTAATATTCGTATTTTTAATTAACTATTTAAATAATTAGGGGTCCGGAGAGGGGATCGCCTACGGTAGTCCATTAGGGGAATATCGTCCTCCTACTTCCCCTCCATTTCCTTTAGGTGGTGTACAATAATTTCTTAGACTTCATGAAGAAACCCGAAGATGCGACAATTACACTCACCGGAAATGGGGCTCCTGTGACTCTTTCAGATTTGAAGCTTATGCTCAACATGAGTGAAGATTTATATTCAGAGGTAACTCTACTTAATTATTTATATGAATTTGTTTATGATTATATTTTTCTATATAGATTGTAGATTTGTATATGATGATACTCCAAAAAAGGCTCATTAACAATTGGTGGGTGTTTCCGAGCCACACGAAGGGAAAAACAATGATATGCAAATGTGATTTCTTTGTAAGTAAATTTTCACTTTTTAATTAGAATATAGTTAATATTTCTGAAATATAGTTAAATTTTCACTTTTTAAATTATCTTAATGTTCATATTAATATTTTATAGGCAATATTAGTATTTGAATTTAAATTTTTTTTGGACGAGAGTCGTTCATTGCAATTGGTTGGAAGGGGAGCATTAAATGCTCATATTAAAAAAAACTGGAAGCCAAGTCAATGGTTTGTGCGATGTTGTCCGGGGTTCTGCTTATAGAACCACTGGTAGTGCATGGTGGGATGCATCAGAAGTAAGTTTGTTGTTTTTATTTTTTAATAAGTTAGTTTATAATTATTTCATATGTTACTAATTGTGTTGTGTATTAATAATTGTTGGTAATATTTCCGATTCTAGTAATGAATCATTTTGTTGTAGTAGTTGCTGATATGACGAGTCGTAAACGGACATTATACGACTCTAATTGGCATGCAATTATGAAAGAGGTTCGACATGCGAGGATGAGGGCACTGAGACCACTGGTTTATGGTGTTTCGGCGACGATGCTACATGAGATGTACTATAACTACAACACATTTGGATACAAACAGAACAGAGAGTTGTTCACTTGGCGACATGCAGATGAAGCTCGACAATTCAGACAAACAGATAGTCATAGTTGTGGGTCATTCGTGTGCATGACAGTGGAGCGAATTATCAGTGGATAGCCTACAGTTGAGTGGGGGTCGACAAATATTAAAACTTATCGTGTTATTGTCGCTTGTAGCATATTTAATTTGTGTCATTGATTTTAGAATATAAATTTGTGTGACTTATCAAATTAATGATCATCTAATTTGTGTGACTTATTATATATTCTCAAATATTTATATTTGAAATATTCTTATTATAATATATTGAATATTCTTATTAGAATATATTAAATATATTCTCAAATATTTAATATAAATATATTTTTATTAGAATATATTGAATATATTATCAAATATTCAATATATATATATATATATGTGTATATAGGATGTAAATCATATACAAAGTGTTTTTTCAGTATAAAATAGGAAACAATCTCATCCATTCATTTAGAAAATCTAATGGTTCAGATTATGGCAGTTAATTTTGAATTTAATACATTAAAATATTACAAATTAAATATTTGAAGGATAATTAAGTAAATATACAATGAGAGAGAGAATGAACGTTTGTTGCAGTTGTGGGATTGAGACAATTAAGGAATTTAAGATCATGTTCATATATATGGGATGAAAGAGAAAATATTTTGCAGAAACCTAGATCTATCCATCATCATTCTCTGACGTCGACGATGAAGTAGGACGGCGACCAATCATCGCTCAAATTGAGAATCCTCGCCGCAATCCCACCTCCTCCCGACATAGCTTCCACCGTCGAGGAGACAGCAAAAGCCGCAGAACGCCGCCTGCGAGAGGCGGAGCAGCGGTTGAAAGAGGCCATTTAAGATTTGCAGCGTCGCAAGCAGGGACTACCTGGAGCCCTCCACCCTTTGTGCGATCACGCCGATGAGTCATGTGTCGCTCATGCCCTTGACGACGAGGCTGAGGAAGATCAGGAGGGCGACGAAGCACCGGAGCCACGAGGGGGAGGGAGTGGCAGCAGTGGCTTCAGGTCGTTCGCAAAAGATTATTACAATTCATTTTACTAATTTATACAATGCATTAATAATAGTATTACAATTCAACTTACTTGCACATAATATATTAATATGAATATAACAATGCATTTGACTGTTTTATTCAATTCATATATAATAGTATAACAATTCAACTTAATTATCAGCATACATAATGATAACAATAACAATTCATTTTACATTCTAATACAATGCATAAACACAAATACGACAATTCAATATACTTTTCAGTTCTTTTAAACAACATATGTGCAATTTGCAACACTATTGCCATATATATCAATAATGCATATATCAGTATATTATAATTCATTTATCAATAAAAAACAATTCAATCAGACTACAATAACTATTATTGAGTTTCAAAATCGTCATCTTCGTCGTCTAAAGCCGGCCGTCGTATACTTCTCCTCACCATTGTCGTTTGAACCCAAGTTGAGTGGTATGAGAAGTTACCATAAGTGTTCCGCCATTAACGCAATAGTAGTTTTTTTGAATTAAATTTCCTAAACCGCCAACTACAAAAATTACTTAAATGACCTTGTTGAACTGTTGAACAACAATTCAACCCGTTTTTAAGTGAAATTGGCGAAAATTGCCTAATTAAGCTCAGCTGTATGATTGATTGTAATCTAGGGTGTGGATCATTTCCTATTTTTTTTTTTTTACCAAATTACTACTTTCTACCTGAAACCACCCCTATATATATATATTCTTGTTAGAGTTAGAATATAGTTAATATTTTTCAAACATGAAATAAGTCCTCATAACATCAAATAAGTCTTTATAACAAATTATACAACAAATTAGTCTTCATATGAAATAAGTCTTTTACTACTCATCATCATCTAATTGGGGAAAATTCGGACCCGTATGTCCTGTCATATCGTAATGAGGACATCTTCGACCTCCTCTCCTACTTCTTCCAGATGTTTCTCCTCCTGATCTACGTCTACTTTGTCAAGGTCGACCCAACAGTCTTATAACTTTATTTGGCAAAACTTCTCTATTTGCAACATTGGTTGGTATAATCCAATTATTCTTATGAGGAACACGTGCAATGGTGTACTCTGTAGGCGTCTATTTGTAAAAGTTTGCTATGAATTGAGATATGGACATACCGACATTCCTAAAAATTTGTAAAATAGTATCGTTGGACAATATAATAAATTAATTTACATATATCATAATCTAATTATTTAAATATTATACGTACCGAATTGTCGCGACTGCATGAGAACAAGGAATGAGATCGAACTGAAACTCCATACACTCACAACTCCATGCATTCAAGTCAATCAATATTGTCCACATACTCGCCTCAACCTTAAATGTATTAGCATCCAAACGAGCTATGTTGTACGCACGAGATCTATCAATTTGCAGATGCACCTTTCGTATAACCTCTTTAGGATATTCTTGATGATCCCGGGCAACTTTCTGACGTCTATCATCGAACCAACTTTCCAACAGAAGACTCACTACCTCCACAAGAGAACAAATAGGTAGACTTTGAGCCCATAACATTGTCTTATTGAAGCTTTCAGCTGCATTAGATGTTAGGAAGCTATACCTTCGCACTGGACACATCGATCGAGCCCATTTGGTGGGGCCAACACTCATCAACTTCTCATAAGCCGCAGGCTTCGAAGCTTGTATGACGCTCACTTTTTTATTGTATTCATTCTGCTTGTATGTGTAAACAGCTCTCTAAAATAAAGCAACAGTGGTATTTCCAAACCGTTTGATCTTGCCGCTAAGATGATAGTAACATAAACTGTGTGTTGCTTTAGGAAATAGGATACCCACGGCATGCTCAATCGACACATGTTGATTGAATACGATAAATGTGTTTGGTGTACTACCAAAAGCTCTTTTGACTCTAGTAAGGAACCAAATGCAAGACTTGTGATTTTCGATCGGCCCAATCCCAAATGCTAATGGGTAAATTTGTCATTCGCATCTTTCGTTACTACAACGAATAAAATGTCATTGTTCTTCCCCTTTAAATGAGTGCCATCAACAACTATCACGGACCTCATACACAAGCCGAACCCCCCTCTACAAGCTCCAAGGGCGACAAATAGATGTCTGAATCTATTGTCAGGACCGACATCAAGATCAATGATCGTACCTTGATTCATCACTTACAACATATGTAAATCCATGCAACAACTGAAATGATACATCGTACTTACCGTAAATCATCTCCAGGGCATGATTTCTGCCTCTGAGTGCAACATCGTACATGACATCCATACTGAAACACCTCTCCTGCTCCTCCTGAATAACCTTCGGTCTAATAATATCTTTTACATTTCACATTTTCTTCGCAAATAATGCACCAATCACCTTTGAGTGGACCTTTTTCGGACCAAGATGTGTGATATCATCATTACAAGTGTGCTTAGCACAAAACTCAGATACAACCAAACTACCTCCATGACAATGAGCACGCAGAATGAATGGGCATCTTTCAGACACTTTACAACACCAGTGCAGTCGATACGTGCCTGATCTTACGACTCTGTATTCAGCTTGATTCTCCATGTTCCATAATCCAGCCGCAATGTTCAATTCTTCCTTATCATTGAAGATCGACCTATCACCTAACTCTTGGAGTATTGGATTTTCTTCACTCAACACGTCGGAGGTCATAACATTGAGGGGGACCATTGGAACTATCCAAGTTCTTAAAAACCATTCTTTATTAGGGTTATACTTGACGCCACTATCCACACTCGGATACATCATCTCCAGAACTCTTCGCAGACCCCATGCATCATGTATCCATGCAGCAAATTCAACAAATGTAGCACTGTCCATCACAAGAGCTTGTTCTTCATCGGATACAAATGATGAAGAACAATCTGAACTCACAACGTAATCTTCATCATCATCATCATCACCACCACCATCTTCTTCACCAACACCGTCACCACATGAAAAGTTGAGGTTTGGAATTCTTGTGGATTCATTTCTGCTACTCGATTACCCTCTCAAATCCACATACACCGTAGGTGATGATTGGATCATACATAATCTTCTAACTTCATCATCGATGTTCAATTTAGATTTGATAAGCCGACCATTATTCGATCTTGACGGACATAAGATATCGTACTGATTTTCGGCTGCAATAGACATGTACTTGATGCAGAATTTCAAGTTCGAGATTGTGACATAATTGTTTGGGAGAGGTGTTATCTGCTCATAACAACCCGTATACATAAACCCATCCCAATACCCTTCATATTTAATGTACACGGGTGTATAATCCACCATCTACAAATAAAGAATGATTTTAGTAAGATATCAGAAGTCATGGGTAACATATAAGTGTTGAGAAACACTCTACCTACTTGAATCTACCAATACTGCTCGCGTAAAATAAATACATAGAAATACTGCGAGTTATATTTACTCATGGTAGTTAGTTATTTCTGTGCGGTAGTCATATATTCATGTTTGGAATGCAATTACCAACATATATATGTCAATACCGCCCGTATATGCGTTACGGTTGCAAATACCGCGGGTTTTTTGTACCTGCGATAGATTCATATTTTCGGGCGGTATTGATATTTTCGTAAATTGCAACATCTATTATGTGTAAAAACGTAAATACCGCAGACAAATATGTTACATATTGAAATACCGCGTGAAATTATGAAAGCAGTAGTTGTCTAAACACGAGAGGTATTGAAATTCCACCGAATAAAATGACTGTGATTAGGTTATTACATGATTATTGTCTGATAAATGTCTCCAATTTGATGACTTCAAGCAGATTTGTCACGAGAGAAATTGTTGTTATTTTTAGTGAGAGAAAGTTAAGAGGAGTGTAAATGTAATAATGAAACTATCATTTGAAATATAACAAACCCTATTGTCTCGGTAAAGGGAAAATGTAAGAGAATCTTACACAATATTCAATAAAGTGAGTATTTTTCATACATACATTTATGTTGGGTATTTTTTACATTTCATTTTTGGATAGTGGGTAAATTTACCTATTAACACAAAAACAAATCACCCTATAACCTATTCACTTTGACAAATGAAGAAAATGAGCTGTAACAATAAATGTTGTTGTCCAATCTTTAGCCTATAAATACGTACACATTCTTCATTATTTGAAGTAAGAAAGTAGAGTGAAAAAGAGAGAGCAAAAGAGTGAGGTAAGAGTTGAAGGTAGTCTCAACTCAAGAGAGAAACACGTGGTTGAGAGAAAGCTTAAGTAGAAGCTTTTGGTGTGAGAAAATTAGATAGTATTTTTTTTCGGGGTTAATGGGTTGTGAGTTGAGTGTTGTGAGTGTTGTAAACACTATATTATCTCATTGTTTAAATAGATCTGCAGCAGCTCGGAGACGTAGGCATAATTGGCCGAACTCCGTTATCAAATTTGTGTCATTATTCCGCATTTATTTTTGCTCTCATATATTTGTTTAGGGGGAAATTTCATCCGAATTTCCCAACAATTGGTATAAGAGCCACGTTGGTGGAGGATACTTCTAATATTTTTTCGTTGTTACTATTTACGTGAATAGTGAAATTTGTCGGCGGTTCCAGTTTGTCGATAAAAGGTGTTCCAAACACGGTGGTTAGCTGAAAAAACAAAGATTAGAAGCGATCCCAAGGAGTCCAAATTCAAGTGGGAGCAATGGCTGCAGACGAAGGAAAGGTGAAAATTGAAAAGTTCGATGGTGCAGACTTTGGCTTCAGGAAAATGCAGATTGAATACTATTTGTACCAGAAGAAGAAGCTATACCAACCTCTCTTGTTGGTCCCGAAAGAGCAAGGTTTGGTGTATGGGGGGGGAATACACCAAATACTAACTTTTCAGTTTACTTGACGTTTTATAAGAGAGCTCAAGCTATTCTATACAAGAGATTGCTTGGAATGACTGACCAGATTGATATACAGATCAGTAGCTGGTCTAGTCCAAACAGATTACTCTCTAAGTGTCAACACTTAACAGATAATAAGAGTGATCTTATTACCTCCTGAGTGTAGAGTGGGTGCGGAATAATGGTGGATTTAGTGAATGCTCTTGTTTAGAAAACCTTATGGAGTTAATCAGATCGATTAAGCAGATTGTTTGAGAATGCAGATTATATGATAGTGCAGAGGGTTAGAATAATATACAATAGATAATAAGGAATGCAGGAATGTAAAGCACACAGTGTTTAACGTGGTTCGGGAAATCCCTACGTCCACGATCTGGTCAAAACTAGACCAGATTATCCACTACTAGGATACTCTGCTTCTTTATACTCATGGAGAACGAGTCACAAGTACCAATCACAACTAGAGTGATACTTATGCGCGAATGAAGGGTCGTGTCCCTTTACAACAGATTACCTCTACGTTACCACTAGAAAACTACTAGCTAGCAGGGTGATCTCCTTTCTCTCGACAAGACAGACTTGAATCGAGGTGGTTGGTGTGATGTAGAATCACGAGATGTTGAAGCTCTAAGTCTGGAATGCAGAAAACTTGAAAGATAATTGCAGTATAGCTCGCGTGTGTTATCTATCTTTTTCCAGATTGTTGTCTTCAACTATATAGGCTTTGAATTTTAAATTCTAGCCGTTTGTTGATTGGCGTGAGATAGATGGTATATTGCCAATCAATGGTTTCCATCATATCTGTTCTTGCCATATAGGAAAGGTTGACTCAATCTTTGATTTTTGGAGATCTGATTGTTAACGGTCTCTTTCCTTATATGTTTAAATCGTAGATCTTCTTTCCAAACCCTGTTGGATGGACTTTGATCTTGACGTGGCAAGTATATATGATGTGTAGGATGATGTCAGCTAATGGCTTGATGACTTAATCGCTCTGGTTCATCGCTGTAGGCATCGATCTGGTCATCGATCTGGTCGCTGTCTGTTACAGCAGATCGATTCCTTTGGGCGTGAAATCTTGACCTTCATCCTATTCTAAGTTGAGAATGACTTCTATAGGAACAACTCCTTTACATTTTAAGTCATCTCCTAATCTGTTCCAAAACAGAAATCACTTTATCTATAGTGATCTGGTTTTACACGAGGAACAGGTTAAACATAAAGACCAGCTAAGTGTGTTTCGAGAGACCATCATCAACACTAATCTTAGGGTTCCCAACATCTCTCAAGAATACAACTAGAGGGCATGAAGGATAAGGACTGGATCCTCCTCGACAGACAAGTCCTCAGAGTTATTCGACTGACGTTATCGCGCAATGTTGACTTCAACATAGCAAAAGAAAAGACCACGACGGGTCTTATGGCGGCTCTCCCCAGTATGTATGAAAAGCTTTCGGCCTCAAACAAAGTCCATTTGATGAGGCGGTTATTCAACTTACGGATGACAGAAGGTGCATCAGTGGCTCAACATCTAAATGAACACAACACAATCACAACTCAGTTGAGTTCTATACAGATTTAATTTGACGATGGAGTTCAAGCTTTGATTCTCTTATCATCTCTACCAGACAGTTGGAATGCTACTGTTACAGCAGTTAGCAGTTCATCGGGAAAAAACTAAAGTTCGATGATGTTCGAGATATGGTATTGAGTGAATAAATTCGGCGGAGGGAATCAGGTGAAGTGTCAACCTCTTCGGCTCTTTATACTGAGTCCAGAGGAAGAACTTTAGAAAAAAAATTCAATCACAACATATCCAAATCTAGATCTAGAAAGAAAGATCTTAACTGCTTTAATTGTGGCAAGCTGGGACACTTCAAAAAGGATTGTCGAGCACCAAAAAGGAATGGTGGTGCACAAGAATCTGCCAACGTAGCCGAGGAAGCAAGCGATGTTATGATTCTCAGCGACAATAGCCTAATTGAATCTTGGATTTTGGATTCAGGGGCATCATTCCATGCCACCCCATGTCGAAAAATCATGGAGAACTACGTCAGTGGTGATTTTGGGAAGGTTCATCTAGCTGACGATGAAGCTTTAAAGATCGAGGGATGAGATGATATCCATTTGAAACTTCCAAATCGGATAACTTGAAAGTTGCAAAATGTAAGACAACTTGATGGAGAAGGTTACTGCACAACCTTCTCAAATCATGAATGGAAGATTACCAAAGGAGCACTTGTTGTTGCTCGGGGAAGAATGGTACTCTCTACGTAACGTCAAACTTAGAGAATATCATTCCAGTAGTAGACGCTGATGGGGAATCCAATTTATGGCACCAACGGTTTGCCCATATGAGCAAGAAAAGGATGAAGATGTTGTTGTCAAAAGGGAAGCTGCCGCATCTAAAGAAAGTAGTACAAAGATTGGCAAGACGCCCAAGATAGAGAAGTTGGAATTGGTACATACCGATGTATGGGGACCATCTCCAGTTCCATCTCTTTCAGGCTCGATATACTATGTCACCTTCATTGATGATTCCACAAGAAAGATGTGGGTTTATTTTCTGAAGAAGAAATCAGAAGTCTTTGATACCTTCAAGAAAATGGAAAGCCATGGTGGAAAATAAAACTGGTTTGAAGGTCAAACAGTTGAGGTCCGATAATGGAGGAGAATACTAAGATAGCAGGTTCAGAGACATCTGCGCAAATAGTGGAATTAAAATGGAGAAACAATTCCATGACTCCACAACAAAATGGAGTGGCAGAGCGCATCAACAAAACTCTGAACGAACGTGCCAGGAGCATGAGGATACAATCTAGCTTGCCCAATATGATGTGGGCTGAAGCTGTCAACACTGCAGCCTACTTGATCAATCGTGGGCCCTCAATCCCGTTGGATGGAAAAATACCAAAGGAATTTTGGACAAAAAGGAGATAAACCTTTCACACTTGAGATTGGTTGGTTGCATCTCTTATATACTCATTGATTCTTCTCAACGAAATAAACTCGATGCAAAATCTACAAATGTATTTTTGTTGGATATGGCGGAGACGAGTTTGGCTACCGATTTTGGGATTATGAAAATCGGAGGATCACCCGGAGCAGGGATGTCATATTCAATGAGAATGTGATATACAATGATAGGATGATAGCAGAATCAAGAAGCCCAAACAACAATGTTGAAACGAAGGAGGAATTCGTTGAGTTTGAAAAGATTTCTAATAAAGATGTTCAAATCAATCCTGAAGCAGTTGGTGGAGAACCAAGCACGCCAGGACCAAGACGCTCCTCCAGAATTCCCAAACCAACACAACGCTATTCGCCTTCTTTGCACTATCTGTTGCTAACTGATAGTGGAGAACCAAAGTGTTATGATGAAGCTATGCAAGTAGAGAATTCAGCCAAATGGGAGTACTCTATGAAAGATGAGATTGACTCACTCATGTCAAATCAGACATGGGAATTAACCGAATTACCACAAGGCAAGAAAACACTTCATAACAAATGAGTTTTCAGGATAAAAGAAGAGCATGACGGGAGCAAACACTACAAAGCGATATTGGTTTTGAAAGGCTTTCAACAGAAAGAAGGTGTTGACTACAACGAAATTTTCTCCCCAGTCGTGAAGCTGACTACAATCAGACTGATGTTGAAAATGGTAGCTGCAGAGAGTTTACATCTTGCGCAACTAGATATAAAAACTATTTTCCTTCATGGAGATTTAGAGGAGGAGATCTATATGAAGCAACCACAAGGCTTCATAAAAGCAGACAAGAAAAACCTGGTGTACAAGTTGAAGAAAAACTTATACGGTTTAAAACAAGCTCTGAGGCAGTGGTACAAGAAGTTTGATAGCTTTATGGGTGACATTGGTTTCACCAGATGCCAAGCAAATTATTGTTGTTACATTAAGAAGTTTGACAATAGCTTCATTATCCTATTGTTATATGTAGATGACATGCTCGTTTTAGGTTCAAATATGCAAGAGATTGATAATTTGAAGGTTGAACTTTCAAAGCATTTCGCAATGAAAGATCTAAGTGCTGCAAAGAAAATTCTAGGCATGAGGATTGACGAGCCTGTTTTTCGTGCTCTTTTTGATCTTGTCTAGGTTTAGATCGAGTCTTCTTTTCTTTGTTTTTGTATCTTTGTGTCTGGGAGGACACACTTTTGTGAGACAGGTAGTTGGAGTCTTGGGCAAGTCGGACCACATTCCGTAAAAGAGGCAAATTTTAGGCGTTGTAACACCTTGAGCAAGGAGCTTCTATGCTTAAGAAAATGTATCGTGCGGGATCTGGACTTGACATTTCAAAGCTAGAAGGCGAGGTTTCTTGAGCAACACCTTGGGCAAGCTGTTTGGAGATTCTTTGTGCCCAAGATGGGGTAGCTGGTGAACAAGGAGCTGAAAAGGAAAGATTTGACAAGATCTTTGGAGGAGCGAATGCAGATTCTTACCGCGAAGCACAAACAAGGAAAGATATATTTCTTTTATCCTGCCAGAGCTACATAAGGAAAGAACCAAGGCGGTCAACTGTTGGATATGCTAGGTATCCCTCAATAAGGAAAGAAAATCTTCCATACAAACACTAGCCGCCACCAAGACGAGTTAGATCCTGAGCAAGACGATGCACAAGTCAAGACTTTGAGCAAAACAGCGAGGAGAATATTCGTTCAGAATACTTTATTACACATGGAGAAGCTTGGAGTATAAGAAAAGAAAGTTCGGGCAAGTTGGAAGGCATGGTGCATACGACGCATGTTTTGACACAGTCTCTGGGTAAGGTGCGGAAGATCTTGGCAGCCGCGAGAGAATAAGAAAAGAAATCTTTATTTCCTTACACAATGGATATGCACGATTTGGACTAGCTTGCTCATAACGTCATGGGCCTAGCCCATAGCCCACTCCAACTTCTATATAATGCCCTGGTCGCAACAACAATCAGCATGAGAACATAACGTGAAGTACGTGGAGGAGAGCCGCTGCTGCACGAACCACTCACACTTTTCATTCTTTCTCTTAGTATATTATAGATTGATGTTTTGAGAGTCTAAGTGAGGAAGAAACGAAGCCTTCGAGCACCTTTTATTTTTCTTGTATTTATTTGCCTTGGTCATGGTTGGTTCTGCCATGGATTGCTTTTCGTTCTCTATTTAATTTTAGTACACTTTCTTTTATCTTTTCTTTTTCGTTTCTTTTATTTATGTCAAGGTAATTTTAATGCTTGGTTTGGGTTAAACAAGTTTAGCTAAAATCAACTTATCATTATGAGATCTAACTTGGCCAACGTAGTTGCATGTGTGTGTTCCTAAAGCGCTGGATCTGATTTTTTTACAACTTGATCGAGTCCTTGGTGTTATTCGGCTAGTAGCATCTTGGGTAAGGTGAGGTTACAACTGAGTACTGGAAACCCAAAGGGTCAAGTGGATTCCGCTTTGCCAGTTAGAGGGATCAACGTGATGATGTGGATGGGAACGTCATGGGACGGGTGTCTGAGATGGTGTGACCATGATTGCGCAGTCCCGCTAATGTCCAGTTGGGTATACTGGAGTATGCTTGGCTTGGGCGAGAGCTTGGGCAAGGGGGTAAGGGAGTGGGTAACTCTTATCTTCTGGGCCGAAAATATATGTTGGGTGGGGCCTTGGTGGCTACGTGACGAGTAAAAAAAGGGATTGCCTTGGTGATATGTTTGCTGGCGGACGAACCGGAGCCTTGCGCTGTCCAGGTGACAAGTCGTAGTGATTAGCCGAGGGGGAAAACCCCAGCTTACATCTGCCTTTAACCAACGACAAGTGTATGGAACGAGAATCTTTGCACTGATGATCAAAGAGTTGATCAAGGCGTAACAAGTTAAACCCCAAGCCAAGTATGTTTTTTTCTTTTTACTTTTCTTTTGTGTTATTTCAGGTCTTGGTTACTTCCCTGCCCGAGGCAGGCCTCCCTATAAAATATATAAATCGTGACAGAGATAGAGAGTACACCAACTCCCTGTGCGATCGACCCTGTACTTGCCACTAGCGGAACCTAGTGAAGAGTGTAGGTATTATAAATTTATCTTGACCAGAGTGATAACGACTGGGCTCCGTCAGATTGACGTCATTATTAGGAACGATAATATTTTTCAAGTATTTAATCAACCTCCTAGCGCCGTCAAATGACACCAAAGCTCACACCCGTCAAGGATCAAGAGAGATAAAAATTCGTGGACTTTGATGTTGTCATGGGCTAAGTACATCAACAAAGTACTCTCCAGGTTCAACATGCAAGATGCTAAACTAGTAAGTACACCTTTAGGTGTTCATTTCAGGCTTTCCAAGGACCAATCACCGAAGACGGGGGAAGAACGTGCACATATGGCTAAGGTGCCATATGCCTCAACAATTAGAAGTATGATGTATGCAATGGTATGTACCAGACTAGACATTGCTCAAGCAGTAGGAGTGGTAAGCAGATACATGAATAATTCGGGCAAAGTTCACTGAGAAGCAATCAAATGGATCATCAGATATCTATGAGGTACCACTAACAAAGCACTATGTTTCAAAGATGGAGATACGACACTAACAGGCTATGTGGATGTTGATTTAGCTGGAAATGTCGATGTCAGAAAGAGCACTACATGGTATATCTATACTCTTGATGGAACAACAGTGAGTTGGGTTTCTCAGCTGCAGAAGATAGTTGCTCTCTCCATAACTGAAGCAGAATATGTTGCTGTCACGGAAGCCAATAAAGAAATGGTTTGGCTACAAGGTTTCTTGGAGGAATTGGCAAGAAGCAGCAAGACAATGTCTTGTATTGTGACAGTTAGAGTGCTATCCATCTAGCAAAGAATTCGTCTTTCCATTCTAGAACGAAGCACATACAGTTGTGGTATCATTTTATCCGGTCACTTCTGGAAGATGAGATTCTAAAACTCAAGAAGATAAGCGGAGCTCAAATTCCAGCAGACATGCTAACGAAGACGGTAACCATCGACAAACTGAGGTTGTGTTCAGTTTCAGTGGGTCTGCTAGAGTACGAGGCCGGAAGAGCTGCTGCATTGATCAAGGTGTGAAGACAGATTAAATCAGTTTCAAGTGGGAGATTGTAAGTCAAATATTGCGGTTTCCACACTATTCATTTGATGGGTTCAAAAAGGTGGAGCTATGAAATACTACAAGAGAAAAAACTCACCCTATAACCTATTCACTTTGACAAATGTAGAAAAGGAGCCACAACAATAAATGTTGTTGTCCAATCTTTAGCCTATAAATATGTACCCATTCTTCATTATTTGAAGCAAGCAAGTAGAGTGAAAAAGAGAGAGCAAAAAAGTGAGTTAAGAGTTGAAGGTAGTCTCAACTCAAAAGAGAAACACGAGGTTGAGAGAAAAACTTAAGTAGAAGATTTTGGTGTGAGAAAATTAGATAGTAATTTTCTCGGGGTTAACGAGTTGTGAGTTGAGTGTTGTGAGTGTTGTAAACACTATATTATCTACTTGTTTAAATAGATCTCTAGCAGCTCAGAGATGTAGGCATAATTGGCCGAACTCCATTATCAAATTTGTGTCGTTATTCCGCATTTATTTTTGCTCTCATATATCTAGTTAGAGGGAAATTTCATCCGAATTTTCCAACACAGTTTACGTTTCGAAAAAGAAATATAGGAAATTACATAGAGCTGTTTGGACATACTTCTTATTGAAAGAAGGAAGCCAGGCTAGGCTAGCCGATAATTATTAGATTATAGATCACTTATGATATTTCCACTTCAAATTAGTTACCAGGATAGCCAGATTCAATCAAATGACTTGTTTACATATGTAACAATTACGACAAGGTCTGGTGTTTTTTCAAACATTAGTATTTTACATGAGATTATCAAAGTTATATATTTTAATTATTTAATAAAATAAAACAAAATGACTTTATAATTATAAATATTAATTAAAATTACATTAATAACAATTCAATTACATTATATGTATTAATAACAAATAGTCCATCCGTCCACCGAAAATATATTCATATTATTTATTGGGGTCGTTTATCGAAAGTGTATTTTTTTTTTTACTTTTAGATATTGTTACATAAAACACTCGATATTTTAAAATTTACATATATTCAAGTTTGTGGGTCATTTTTTTACTAATAGCTTACTTTATAATTTTTAAAAAATTTGTGTTGACTTCTTTATAATATATTTTTCATGGATGCTCAGCGAGTACAAAATAGAACAAACAAAAAAAATAAAAAGTAAAAGAAAGAAAAAATGAATGAAAAAAAAATTGAACTCGACTTCTAAAAAAGGGGGTGAATCTTCAACACCTAATGCGAATGAAGTTGTAGATACATAGGCTACTGATGCGGAGAAGGAAGTACATGCTGAGGGGGAGACAGGACAGGAAGAAAAAACTTAAGAATGAAGGCGAGAGTCTAAACCAAGAGCTCTTTTATACGTTGGTCTCTCAAACAATTTATTTGCTTTCGTTTTATAGGTGTGTGGATATACCTTGAACAATTTAATTTTTTGCTTCATGTTTTTATGGGTGTAAGCGTACACCTTGAATGATTATGTTTTGATGAAGTGACCTTCTTTTGGTCCTTTTTACTTCCTTAGAGCATCCCCACGGGAGTCTCTCTAAATGAGACTCTCGGTGTCAATTTTGTAAATAAATGAAACTTTTTTTGTGAGTTTCACAATTTTTAAAGAGTTTGTGTTGGTTTCCTACAGTGGAAGACTCTCAACTTGGAGCTCTCTAATTGTTTTGTATTTTTATGATTTATGTATTTTTTTAGGATATTTTTTATGAATTAAATTTATTAATTTAAATTAATAAATATGTAATTAAAATTTAATTTTTATTTTAATATTTTTTATTAATTAGATTAAATTGAATAATTTTTTTTAATTTAAATACAATAATAAAAAACAAAAATTAAAATTAAAATACATTAACTAAAAAACAACATTGAAATTGAAATTACAATAATTAAAAACCCTAACTTAAAAATTGAACAATTTATCATCCATTTTTTTTTCTAACTTGGAAGTGAAGAGAAATGGTTGAAGGATTGAAGAATGAATGAAGATGTGTGAAAATGTGGGATTGAAATAGGGTATTTATAGATAAAGTTTAAAATAAATAAATAAATAAATAAGGAAAAAAAATAGAAAATGGAGGGCTTCGGAGTCCCCCACTTGCAGCAGCAAAACAGGCGCAGCCTCCGGAGACCAGGGGTTGCCTCTCAAACCAGAGCCTCAACTCCGGAGGTTGTCCTCCGCAGTGGGAGACTCGCGGCACAGCCTCCGGAGCCCCCTGCCCACCACCTCCCGAGCTCCCCCGCTGGGGATGCTCTTATATCCTGCCTACATGCTCTGCTTTTTTATTATGATTATTATTGTTATGTCTAATTCAGGGGGAGTATGAATATGGTCTGGATCGAATATGAACTTGTGTTATACAGGTTTTCCATTAAGGAAGAGAATCTCGAACGTTCGAGATATGGTTGTCTTATACTTGTTCTTGTGTAGGTGTAAGATTTGTTTTGAGAAGTAAGACAAAAAAGGGGAGATTGTAGAAGTTTGTTCCATAGACTTCATCACTTCAGGAAGAGTTTTGCTGCTTACTTCCTGAAACTGTAATTTTGTCTGTGTAAATTTCATGTGCAGAATCTGTTCGAAATACATGGAAGAGTGCTAGATTGAGTCGTGCTGAGTATGCAGTCAACTGAGGACACGTGGCAACTTGTTATGGGAGGGTGAACAATAATACCAAGTTTAAAGGTTATGGCTTGTTTTAAGGAACAACCTTTAACTACCTACTTATTCTAACTCCAACGGTTGAGAAGCTTGAAAAAGAAGTCAAGATCCGCCTATAAAATGAGAAAGACTTCGCACTTCATGATGTACAACTTGAGTTAGATTAAGAGTGATTCATTACTTCATTAGATAGTTCAAGTTGAGCAAGTTAGAATAGTTTGAGTGAGAGTTGTAAGCACTTCGGAAAGCAACTTGCATTTCTGGAGTGTTGAGTTTTTTGTAAGAGTTTTATTTTGGTTGTTTTTGTAATTCAAGTCATATTGGTTAGTGAATATATTGTCATAGGGCACTTCGCGAGTTTAAATTCCTTAAACTCCTGACAAATTATTTCATTGTGTTCTTCGTTAATTTAATACTCGGCGTGTCTCTTTCAAAGTTTCTCGATATTCATTCACAACTTTGACTATAACTATACGTACTGTGAGCGTATACAATTTCATATTTTAATTTAGATCTTATTATTGAAAAATAAATATATTATGGTTATTATAATAATATCAAAATTACTTTTAAAATTCTTTAAAATATAAAATACTCCCTCCGTCCCCCAAAGATCTTCTCACTTTGACCCGGCACGGGTTTTAATAACATGTATTGACTTTGGTTGTTAAAGTGTAAAGTGATAGTAAAGTGATGTTAGTGGAGAATGAGTCCCACAAAAAGTAGTATGATATGTAAGATATTGTGAGTGGATAATGAGACTCACATTAAATAAGATGGGTAAAATAGAAGATTTCCAAAAATAGAAATAAAGTGGGAAGAAAGATGGGGGACGGCCCAAAATAGAAGAGTGGGAAGATCTTTGGGGGACAGAGGGAGTAATAAAATTATATAAAAATTATCACACATATTATAATTACAGATCAAAACAAAATAACAATTAAAACTCAATCATAATTAACATATTAACACAAACTTAACATTAAATTAAACCATGACACGTTACTTTTTGTATAAGAAAGTGATTTTTTTTTTGTCTCTAATGAAACTAATGAAGTACTTATCCTTTTACTATAACTTCTATAACTAAAGTAATTTCCAACTCCCTATTCTTCCCCAAAAATATTAAATTAAAAATAAAAAATCATCAAAAAATGGCACTCCACTCTTCCACGCCCCTCCCCCGCCGGATTCCCAACCGCCTCTTCGCTGTAATCTACTCCGCCTCCATCTCCGCCCTCCTCTACCGCCATGCCTCCGCCCTACTCCGCCCCTTTCCCTCTCCCACCCTCCTCAGCCTCCTCACCTCCCTCTCCATGCTCGCCGCCGACGTCATCCTCGCCTTCATGTGGCTTAACGCGACGGCGTTCCGCATGAACCCCACCGCATCGCACCCCTCTCCGGAGAATCTCGACATCTCGCCGGTGAATTTTCCTGCGATGGACGTGTTCATATGCACTGCGGACGCTTCCAAAGAGCCGCCGCTGAGGGTGGCGGCCACCGCCCTGTCGGTGATGGCACTCGAATATCCCCCGGAGAAGCTCTCCGTGTACGTGTCAGACGACGGCGCGTCGGAGCTGACGTTGTTCGCGCTGGCGGAGGCGGCGGAGTTCGGGAAGGAGTGGGTGCCATTTTGTAAGGAGAATCGGGTCATGGTGCGGTGCCCCGAGGCGTATTTCGAGTCGGATTCTGCTGCTTTCGGATCGGAGAGTGAGAAGATTAAGGTAATTACTTTATTTTATTATTTAACGTATTTTTATTGATATTGATTGATTGGTATTGGTTTTCAACTTCTCTAAATGAAATGGAAAATTGAGAATATTATATTTCACCTCTAGTCAACATCGGGGGTTTTGGTCCACTTACGCCTGCCTTTCTTGATAGGTATACTATTATTTGTGTATTATTATTACTATGTTAATGGTATTGGAGTTTAACCAAGTAAATCAATCATAGTCGAATTGAACACAAATATTATTTAAGTAGTGAAGGAAGATCATCGGCACTATTAGTTTTGGCTCACATGCGATTTTTTCTGATGAAGTGGGAAGAAAACCTACGCCACCTATAGCTACCAATATAAAATCAAACAACTTTAAACTTCAAATTTTATTTAGCTAATGTATTACTCTCCCTCCTAATAAGTATGACACAAAAACCATTAATTAACCGGACTATATACTTACTTTGTCATTGGAGTGACTGACTACTATTTTTCTAGGTTTCTTTTCCCAAAATGCTAAAGTCTAGGAGTTAGCCTCATTATTAATTATCACATGTATATAGAGAGATTGAAATCGTCAACATTAAGAGACAAGTAGACATGATCAATTTAGTTTTCTATTGTCGGTGATTGATACTACAACAAAAATATAGTTTTCAATAAACCTAATTATAATTAATTAATAGTATTATTATATTACAAATAGTCTTGTTTTTATGATTCTTAATTCATACTTGATTTATGACCAAATATTGTACTCTCTCTATCTTATTTCATTAGTCTCACTTTGACCAAAGCACTCTCACATATTTGGTTAAAGTGAGAGTAATGAGATGGGAAGGGAGGGAGTAATATAACAACACTGTTTTTACAAGACAATGAATAACATTGTTGCGGTACCTCAGGGCCTATTTAGGGTCAGGTAAGTGAGAAGATTAAGATAACTAACTAAACAGGCCACTAGTTTATTCGTTTTTATACGAAGGAAGTATGAGTTGTTGGCCTAGAAAGAATGCCTTCTTCCGCTATTTAAGTCAACACTCAACATCGATTGTTTTGGTCCATTTAGGGCTCTGTTTTTCTCTCTCTATAGTCTAGTATACTCCCATTCGGCTTCTATTTTTTTTTATAAGTGCCCTATATTGATTTATGTTTTGTTTTCTAATACGTATCTGATTTTAAAAATTTATTCTAAAAATATAAAAAAAATTCATTTTATTTTTATATAATATTTTTATAATATGAAAACAACGTGTATGAATGCATTTTATAAAAATGTGAATAAAATAAATTGATAAAGTTATATATGTACATATAATGTGTAATTAAACTAAATAGGAAACTTATAAAAAAATGGAGGGAGTATATCTTACCCACTCTCTCTGTTTAGGAAATGTATTTTACTAAATGATCGTTTGAGACACATCTGATTTATTATTTTAAGTGATTATGTATATTATGTAAAATTTAAATTTCACTTATTTTATTATTGAGTATTATAAATTGAAATTTTGGAATGTAAATTTTTTTCGTAAATTCACATGAAAAAAAAAATAATTTGTTTTGAGCAAAAAGAGTATTATATTAATTGAATGAGTGTAACTAATTAAGTCAAGAGTAAAAATCATTTTATAATTATATCACAATTATTATTTAACAAGTGAAGACGATGAGCAATTTGGCACACATGCGAAATTTTTCTCAGATCCTAACCTATTCCCTAAGACTCCTAAGTTTATATTATAACTGTCTCATCATTAATTTATTATTTAAATATATTGCTAATAATATAAAGATTTATTTCCATTTTTTAAAAATACTCTTAGAATATAAAGAGTTCCATTTTTTTAACATATTTCCCTAAATTGATATTGAGAAGATAGGATACTTTTTCACTATAGTTATTGAAGTGACTCTTTTGGATTTATTATCATGAATATTCTTAATATTGGAATGACTCTTTTTAACTGACGTGTATAAATTGATTGTTTTTTCCTTTATTTCAAGATAGGAGCACTATAGTAGGCTGTAGATATGATCAATGATGGGTGAAGTTTCCTATTTACTTAATTATAGTTTATTTATTTTATTATAAAATAGTCTTAATATTTCTTTTAACGTTAACTTTGCTTAGTTAATCCTTTTCCTATACTCAATTTAAGGAAAATGCTGTAACACAACATATTATACAGTACACATATAAGAAATTCAATAAACTGTTAGGATATAATGTTTGAAATGACTAATTTTATTAGTATTGTAGCTCTAAATACACAATTATTTGCACACATACCTTTTATTATGACAAAAACTTGAGTGAGTCTGAGCTAATCCTAATGTCTAATCTGATTAGAGTAAGTAGGGAATGATTATGGAGAATTATGATATATTAATTATTTTATGTTGGTACGAAGAGATTGAAAAATACAAGTGCGTAGATGTGAGTTAAAAGCTCAAGGTTGTGTGTTGTTGTAAACTGCAGGAGATGTATGAAGAAATGAAGAGAAGAGTTGAAGATGTTGTTGAGAAAGGTTATATTGGCGATGAGTACAAATCCACTAATAAAGCTTTTGGCAAATGGGGAAAACACATCACTTCCCTCGACCACCCTCCTCTCGTTCAGGTTCATATTATTAATTACTTAATATGCATAAACTTGCTAATTATTACTTAATCATTTCTTAATATATCCCTGCATAGATTCTCCTACAAAATGGTGAACACAAAGATGCTGCAATGCCCAACCTCATCTACGTGTCTCGAGAGAAGAAGCACACATCACCCCATCATTTTAAGGGTGGAGCCCTCAACTCTCTGGTTAGTTCAATTAACCTATTAATTTTGTACGAATTCATGTCGGATTAAAAATTGTCAACTCTAGTTATATGCGTACATGCATAAACATACATATATGTGTTCGTTGTTGTGTTTGAAGCTAAGAGTATCAGCGTTGATGAAAAATGCTCCAATAATTCTAACATTGGACTGCGATATGATTTCCAACGATCCATCAACACCCCTCAATATGTTGTGCTACTTCATGGATAAATCAGTTAAGCCCAACCTAGGATATGTTCAGTTCCCTGTTCGATTTCATGGGATCAACAAGCACGATACGTACTCATCCCATTTCAAGCGCATATATCATATACATCCCATGGGAATGAACGGCCTTACAGGCCCTGACTACGCCGGCACAGGCACTTTCTTCAATCGAAGAGTCTTCTACGGTGGCCCGTCTACATTGATCGAGCCCAGAGATCCACAACTTTGCCCTAACTACGTTGTCAAGAGCCACATCAATGATGAAGCTATTCTAGAGCTTGCTCATCATGTTACAAGCTGTGACTTTGAAAAGGACAGCAGCTGGGGCTCCATGGTTAGACCCCACTTTGCCACTTGAGTTACACCTCATTGATAATTCATTCTATATAAGGTTGTAATAAAATGACATGTCATATCACTTCACAGATGGGGTTCAGATATGGCTCTTTGGTGGAGGACTACTACACTGGCTATCGACTACACTGTGAAGGATGGAGGTCCGTGTTCTGCAATCCTACAAGGCCAGCATTTCTTGCTGAGATGCCTATAGCTCTCAACGATGTCGTTTCCCAAACCAAACGGTGGAACGTTGGCCTTCTTGAAGTGGCTCTGTCGAAGCACAACCCTTTGACATTTGGTAGAAGACATATAGGGCCATTGATGGCTCATTGTTACTCTTACTATGCCTTCGGACCCTTCTGGTCAGTTCCCATTATGGTCTATGCCTTCCTTCCTCAACTCTCCTTGCTCATGAATACTCCCTCTGTTTTTCCAAAGGTAATGCTGCATAATGTATGTACTTTCAGCAATGAGAGATTAGTTCATAACCTAATGCATTTGAGCACATGTTTTAGGCCTCGGACCCATGGTTTTTCTTGCACGTGTTCCTATTCACGGGTGCATACGGACAGGACTTGTTGGAGTTCATCTCAGCTAAAGGGACGCTGCGAGGATGGTGGAACGATCAGAGGATGTGGCTCGTGAGGGGGTTCTCGTCTGACCTCTTTGGGACATTGGAATACATAAGCAATCACTTGGGAATAAGAGCAAGATCATTCAACGTGACAAATAAGGACATTGACGATGAGGTAAGGAAACGGTACTATGAGGGGAAGTTTGAATTCGGGGTTGCCTCTCCCATGTTCGTGCCCTTATCGACAGCTGCAGTGGTAAATGCCGTTGCGTTTCTGGGGGGATTGGTGCAGTTTCTGCAAGGGAGGGAGTTAGATGAGATGTTTGGGGAGATGGCTGTGGCAAGTATGGGGGTGGTGAACAGCTTACCAGTTTATGAAGCTATGGTGTTGAGAAGTGATGGAGGAAGAATGCCCACAAAGATTACCATCATTTCACTTGCTCTTGCATCCCTTTTGTATCTTGTTATTTCTTACATAGCAAAGGTGTGAGGAGTTGCAGTGAAACTCCTCTCACTCCCTTTCTTGTTGTAAGGTATAATGTACATCTTCCTAGAAGCCTGGGGCTTCATTAGAATTCAGTAACACCACTAGTATGTGTAAGATGGTTTCTTGAATTTCAACTACATAATGTCCTAATATTATATGAGATTGAAATCTATATGTAATATCTATCTCTAGATCTTCTTATTGTGTAAGAGTGATGTGCTAGTATGGTGCATCCTAAAAATATCTCATATTCTTAAAATGTTATGAGTTGTAATTCTGTAATTAGCCAGAGTTGGCAGCAATAGTTTAATTGGTGAGTAATATATTATGACCATATCAGCATCAGATAAGGGAAAAAACAGAAAGATGCATTAATTATATTGATAATAAGACTGAAGAAATGAAGTATCTCTTACACTTGATAAACCAATCACATGCGTAATAATGCATTAATAAAATTGTGACACGCGGCATAATTAATAGTATAAGATATAAATTATATATTTTTCTTATATATACCATAAATCTTGAACCTTTAGTCATGTTATGTATCGTAATCTTATTAATGCAATAGGAGAGAGATGTCACACCATTAGATAATAGATAATCTCATTCGTTGATAAACACATATTTGTGGTAAACAAAGAAAAGCTCTGATCAAACTAAACGACCATATGAAAATAATTTTAAACGATAATCACTTAATAAAATGATATAACTTCCGATCCTAGAAAAAGAAATTGAATTTCATTTGTGCTACTCAATGGGTCGATAAGCCATTACATCTGACTTTGCTCATTTCTCATTTTGCGCAACTGATCTCGAGAATTTAGAGCAGAAGATAAATGAATGGCTATGATTGAAAATACGTAAGATTATAATAGTATAAATACATGTTTGATAGTCAAGATAAGATATAATATGATAAGATTAAATTTGTATAGTATATAAGGATTATTTTAATTTCATCACTTCCTTATGATTAAAATATAGGGAAAAATTGTGATTTTGGCATGGACCTAGTATTTAATAGCTGACCGACGTATTAATCACGTTTGCTACCAAATAAACGTAAGTCAATGTCGCTAATTATAAATTAATAGCGAATCATTGTGAATACGAATTTATGACCTTATATAGATATAAGACCATGATAAAATTTACCCTTAGCAAGACCTTGATCAAGTTTATATTTATATGAATGTCAAATATTAAGAATAGTGAATACTATTTAATTGCAAACAATTATAGTAATTTATGATTGAGGAATCATTATTAGTAATTGATGATTTTTATATGATAAAAATACTTTTAAGAAAGCAATCATATTAATGGTGATTAATGTTATTTAATAAGAATCATTAATAGTGATCGATGATACTAGTACAATCAATTATGATAATGAATGATAATTGATATGTGTGAGTGGTTAAATAAATTCCAATCCACTTAAGTCTTGTAATTCGTTACATAGCATTAAAAGAAGCTTATGTGGTTGGACATGTGGATCCTAGCAATCAACAATTTGTATAAGAGATAAGATAAGATAAAATTTAAATAAATAAAACAAAAAGAAGGAAAGGAAGGTTAAGAGTAGACATGCCCACGGTTCGGGAACCGGCGGTTCCGGGCCTCGAACCGCCGGTTCCCGGTTCGAAAAATGTTGAACCTGAACCGGCCCGCCAGGTCTTCTTCCCGGTTCCGGTCCGGGCCGGTTAACCGGCAGTTCAGACCGGTTTGAACCGTCGGTTTTCAACACATTTTCCTTTTTTTTTTTTTTTTTGTAAAACATGTAATTTTAATTTTTTGGTACATTTTGTTCAATTAAATAATGATTGAAGTTAGAGATAAAATTATAATGTAGGAGTAGTAGTTTTATAGTAGTACTCCTTTGATGAAGTTTGTTAAACTATCAATGTGGGACAAACTTATAAGTTGTTCTTTTTACAAGTTGTTCATTTTAGAATTTTATTAATTACTTTCTTATTTATTAAAATTCATGTGGATGAGAATCTAAATATATATCAAAACATAAAGTTTATATAAAATTGTATAGAATATTTATATATGTTAAACATGATACTTGTATTTTTAAATACTTGTTATTTATATTGGTTAAATTTATAAAATTAATTTGAATATAATTTATAATTTATTAAGTTGTATTTTTTAAATTAAATACAACATTCAAGCATTTATAAATTTAAATATTTAGGCTAGATGTACTTAGAGACTTGAAATACTTGGTTCAATGTTAAAATATAATTTATATGTGAATAAATGACAAATAAAGTAAAATAAATGTGGATAAATATTAGACATTGTTATAGATAATTTAATTTTTTTTCAATAAATTTATTTGCCCTTAAGATAGTATAAATATTATATATTTTATACTCCTAAATTTCTAATTACATAATAAGAAGTTGAAGAGATATTAATCAATTATGACATTATAGTAATATCTAATTTATTCTATAATATATGGGAATAAGTGACAAATAAATTCAAATGAATGTAGAGAAATAAAATAATTTAGATTAGATATAGTTAGAGACTTAATATACTTGTTTCCATGTTAAAATATAATTTATTGATTATAAATTACAATTTGTATTATTGTTGAAGCAAATATTAAATAAATAAGAAAGTAATTAATGAAATTGAGTAGAATATTTATATATATGTTAAACATGATAGTTGTATTTTTAAATCGTTGTTATTTATATTGGTTAAATTTATAAGATTAAATTGAGTATAATTTACAATTTATTTAGTTGTATTTTTAAAAATTAAATATAATATTCAAACATTTATAATTTATAAATTAAAATTAACATGAGTATTGAAGCTATATTAAATAAATAGGAAACAAATATAAAATTAGGTAGAATATATATATATATATATATATATATTATTAAACATGGTATTGTATTTTTAAATCTTTGTAAGTTTGTCCCACATTGAATATGTATCAAACTTCACTAAAGAAGTGCTCTTATAAAATGATTTTATCAAATAAGTATTCTTATACATTCTATACAATTGTCCCACATTGGACATGTATCTAACTTCACCAAAGAGGTGCTCCTATAAAATCTACCAAAGAAGTACCCCATATTATGGCCGTTTGAACCGGCCCGAACCGGCGGTTCACCGGTTAACCGGCGGTTTGCAACGGACAAATGGAACCGGCGGTTCGGGGGTTGAACCGGCGGGCCCGAACCGCCGGTTATGGTTACCCTTTTGGTTGAACCGTAACCGGCCCGTTTCTACCCGGTTCCGGGCCGGTTCTTGAACCGTTGACCACGGTTCCGGGCCCGAACCGTTGACTCCCGGTCCGGTTCGAGCCCGCCGGTTCACTCAGATTGGGCATGTCTAGTTAAGAGTACAGAGGTGTGAGATATGGTCAGCACATGATGTCTCATTCGAGAATCAAGGAAAATACGCTCCACCCAAGAATATACTAAATACATAATGAGACAATAGGAAAACCTTAAAAGGTGCTCCATCCGTCTCAATAAACATGACATTTTTTTTTTCGGCACTATTATTAATGAGAGTATATAAAGTAGTGTAAGAGTAATAAATGTGGTAGGATTTACACCTTTTTGAAGAGATAACCTTTTCTATTTATAAAATGTGTTATTCTTAGTGGGACATCCTAAAAAGGAATGTGTGTCATACTTAGTGGGATGGAAAGAGTACAATACTAATTGATATAAAAAAAAAAGGGAAAGAGGGCTTATGTCCCTGCAACACCTCGGCAGAAGCACTCTAGGGTGGAGGAGTCATCCTGTCATCCATTGCCTATAACAAAAGACAAGAAATAATGTTAGAAATAGGGAGAGAGAGAAATCTGAATAGGCCTGGGATGCGGGCTGCAGTAAAAAAAAAAAAAAAAAAAAAAAAGATCACCCTGAAGTAGAATGGAACAAAATAGAAGATGATATGTAAGAAAATGAATTTACACATCTAAGGAAAGAAAAGAGAACTGAAGGAAGGAGAAGGGGGTTGACTTGCTCGATGCAGTTCTTCCTTCCTCCTGTATGCTACACAGTTTCCACCCATAGCACATTTTCCTCTCTCCTGTAGACTGCACAAATAAAACAAAGATGAGATTGAGGAGGATGATAGTGTAGCAAACAAAGTCAGGTCTCAGACCCAACCAGTTCTTCACTCCTATAAATACTAACCCCTTTAGCTTTATATGAATTTTACAACTCAAACACTTAGAATACTTGGGGAAGGAGGAGAAATTCTAGAAGAAACTCTGGCCAGCTTAAAGCCAACTTAGTGACTGCCTTAAGGTAAGTTAAACTGAATCCTAACCTATCTAAGGCTCCTATAAACTCATAACATAGCTCCTAATGCCCCCTTCACAACCTCTAGCTCAGTAAAGAAGATTGTGCCATCAAGAGACACTAAGGAAGAAGAAGTCGTGCTCAGGTTTAAGACAACTCACTAACCATCCCCCAGGTAAAACCAAGACTAAGCCTCACTTCTAGAAGGAATCATGACTTAACATGTGCAAAAATCTTAAACAGAATTAGGAAAACAAGGACAAAGCATGAACTTAGTAGCCCTATCTATGCTCTAAGAACCTTAGCACTTGCAGGACTGTAAAGAACTTAGAACTGTATGAATTAGTCTTAGACATGCTTAATTTTACAGTTTAATAAAACAGAATCTAAACCTAAATGATACATTGCCAAAGCTAAATATTTAGAACTCACTCAAGGCCTTTTAACCTTCAATCACCAACATCACATAAGCTCATATATATGTACTTAAATCCAGAACCTAAGCATGACTTAGAAAGTAAGTTTTAGATTTCAAAATCAACTCACAAATTATGGAGTTTCAGTATTAAAATATAGAGCTACCTGAACTACAAAATGAAGAAGGGAGGTTGGACTCTAACTGAAGGGCGGCGGCAACCAGTGAGCTGCTGACGGTGAGCTTCCCCGTCGAGGAGAGCAGAAGGAATAGGGCTCCACCAAGCCACCCAACATCAAAATCGAACCAATGCAGCCCTAGCTCCATTCAAAGCAAGACCCTCCATAAACATTAAGAACAAAACCTAATTAGTAAGGGGTGGAATCAATCTGAAAACTTAATCCTTTCTCAACGCTTTCTTCTATCTGTAAATCTATAAGCCAACCCACTCCCATCTAGAGCCACACTCCATTAATTGAAGCAATGAAGAGAAGGGGAGGGATTTACCTGAGTCGTCGGTCAGGGAGGGATACCGTGGCGGAGGCTGCTGTTGGGCACCGTTGGACGCTACCGGGCATTGCTGCTCCGCATCCGAGGTGGAGACTCGAGATAGAGAGGGCTGTACGACAGGGAGAAAGGGAGGAAGACCACCTCGCCTGCACACGTCGTCGCCGGGAGCACCGAAGGAGAGCAGCGGCGAAGGGCAATAGCGATCGAGGCAGGAGAGAGGGAAGAACCGAGAACATCGATTGCAAAAGGGAGCGGCAACAGCTGAAGCGGCGAATGTTGCCGGAAGAGAAATGGGCAGTGGTGGCGACGAGGGGCGAGGTGGAGAAGAGATAAACATATGCTCATTTTATGATGTAACTATTACCCTTATTTATTTATTATACTACACCTTTTCTTGAAATTTTGTTATGTCTATGTGGGGAATGAGTCGTAAGACAAATATAGGGTAGGGTGTCTACAACCCTAAATCTAGATTCAAGACTTGAACCATCTAGAACCCGGGCCGAGTATGAGCGGATTAATGGACCGAATAAAAATTTGGGTTGGGCTCCAGATAATAAAGAATTTATGGGCCGAACCCTTAAACTGCTGGGTCGAGAACTTCAATTAAGGTGTTGGGCCTACTTGATTAAATTTATTAAATGAGCTAATTTAATTACCTATTGGGCTGTATTAATAAAAGTAGGCTCACTTAATTAATTTAAATGGGCTAGTTAGCATTCTAATAGATCAAATTTAGATTTAATTGGACTATATCCAAGAATAGAATTCTAATATTGAATTTAGATAATTTAATTTGTTAATTAGAATTTAATCATGATAAATGATTTGTTGGGAACCCCACGAAATTATTTATATTTTGATGATATTTCTCAAAACAACACTTAGTCATTTTATGATCTCTGAAAACCAAGTAGTCAATGTCATCTTTTAAGGAACAACTTAACTATAAAAGAAGCAGATCATATGGTTTACTATCTGTATTATTCTAACAAAGCTTTCCTGGACATATTGACTACTAAGATTACAAGTATTCATTGAGTTGTATAGACAGTTAGTTCTAAGTTTGGAACAGATTGATTTAATAAAATAACGATCTGTCTCTCAATCTTACAGCTCGATGTCTACCTATACTTGTCTTGGTTTTTAATTTCATTATCTCTAGAATATTTTTTTTACAGATCACAATTGTAAACGAAGTTTAAAGTTTCAAGCTCTCAACGTTCAAAAACACTCCATTACCAGTCAAGAATTCTCTAGAGTTTTTTATCATTTTTGAAGGTTTATTTTCTGGAAAACAGTTTACATAAATCTCAAAGTTAGGATCTAGTTTTGATCCAGTTGTAACCCTAAATTGTAGTTATCAATCTTAGAGAGAAGAAGTGTAATCACAAGAAGTTATCTAGTTTTGATAATTCTTGTGGCTCGTATTCAACGAGTAAAAAGAAAGGAGAAAATTTAGTGGATTTTCAATCTAGTATTTGATCGAGCCGTGGACGTAGGGAAAGTTTATCCCGAACCACATTAACTACTTGCGTTCTTTATTTCTTGTTTACTTCTTATTCATCTTCTTCATACTCTTGCATCTAAAACTGTTGTGTTAAGACTTACGAGTAAGAAAACGTTTTTCTCATTAAAAGGAGCATTAACCACCAAATTCCGCACACAACACTAATCGAGCTTAACTTGCAATAGTTATTCTTGATTATTGTTTATCTTCACATAAGGTCATATTTGAGTAAGATTAAGTCTTCCTAATAAGAAGAGTTATCTTGCTACTCTAAGCTATCTTATCTATTAAGTGCGCTTAAGCCTTTATATCTTAATCTTAAAAACGAGAAAACACTAAAAGTTTGAATTGGTGTATTACCCCCTCCCCATACACCAATCTAGCTCTTTCGAGACCAACAAGTGGTATCAGAGCAGTGGTCCATTTTGGCCATTGTTTCTGTTTCACAAGAGTTAATCTATGTGTGATCATCTTGGATAGATCTAAGAAAACGTTTTTCACAGCATAAAGCACTTGCATTAAACTAATCATCTACTTAAGTCATGGAAGAACAGATGGTTCGCGCTTGTGAAGACTTCTCCATTGCTGGTTATGATGACTGAAGCTTCAGAATTGAGATGTGTCTAAGGGCATAACATATCAAGATGTGGAAAGTTATAACAGATGGACCAATCAAAATTATGAACAAAGGAAGCGCATAAATCAAAGATGGAAAAGGAGAAGAGTATTGATGAATATACTGCTAAAGAAAGAAAAGCTGGACTTGATGACTATGCCAAATGACTAATCTCAAGCACTGTTAGAGGCATCTACTTGGCCAAAATCAGACATCTCAAAACAACTAAAGAGATGTGGGACGTGCTAAATGAAATTTGTCTTGGATCAGACATAATTCAAGAGAACAAGCTTTCCATCGCGTGCAATAAATTTGATGAATTCAAAATGAAGACGAGAGAGACAATCACTCAAATGAAGAACAGATTCACTGAAGTTCTCATTGAGATAGCAACGATTGACAAAAACAAATATTCTCAATGAGAGAAAATTTTGAAAGTCATTCGTGCTCTACCCGCTAGTTGGGAAATTTACTCAGCCATGCATCCCATGATGCCAGAGTTCAATTCTTTAACTACTGATTTACTTTTTGATTTACTAACTGGAAATGAGTACGAAATAAATCGTATTCATGGATCATATAATTCTACCTCTGGTAAGTCAATTTTCGCAGGTAACAAGGATAAAGAGACAACGTTTAAAGCAAAGTTAAGGAGAAGGAAATACCAAAGCCAGCTCTAGCTGTTGTTGTCAAAGAGTCATCTAGCTAAGTTGATGAGAACTATTCCACGAAAAACTACTTTGAGGAATACTCTCTCATGGAAAAAGGTTCCAAATAATGGAAGTGAGAGCAAACAAATACAAGAAGCTCTACAACGAAAACAACAACATAAGCTTCAAGGGAAAGGAGCGATCTGGTGATCGACCTGATCGAAAAGGTGAAGTAAAATCCACCTTATATGTTAAAGCTGACCTCTCCGAATACTCTTGTTTTAAGTGTGGCAGGAAGGGACACTTCAAGACCGACTGTCCCGACATATCAAAAACAGAAAGAGATGAGCTTAGAGCAAAAAGAGATAAAAAGCTCAAAAAACAAAGAAGAGTCATGATAGCAGAAGAGCAATCATCACCCAGCCATCTGTCAGATAGCTCATCCAAAAATGATGAAGCCTTCGTTGCCATTGATGAAGAAAATAAATGGGACGAATATTTCATGGAACATGACAACGGACTTGAAAATCCAGAGGTAAATTGTCAAAATTCCATTTCCTCTAATCCACCTATTTATGATTCTTGTGAAGAAGAAGACGATCTGTCAATGGACGACTTCACAAAGCTCATGGAGGATCACGCCAGATTGAACAAAATGTTCAAACATGCCATAAAGGAAAATGGAAAAATGGCAACCACCATTCAAGAGATGAAGGACATTAGCAGCGCGTTCAACGACTGAAAGAACGCACTGTTAAAACAACTCAAAAGCAAGTGTGAAGAAATATATGCACTAAACGCTAAAATCTCTTATCTGATCCAAAGGGAAGCTACAACAAATATCAATGTTGATGATCTAAGTGCAATGATCAACCACTCTATACACAAGAACGAAGATCGAATTCAGATGATAAATAACATGCAAAGAAGGGTTGCAGATCGCACTGGACTTGAATTTGATGGAATTGACAAAGGTCCACCAACGGGCAAGTTTGTCAAAGAAAAAGAGAAAGACAAAATAGTTAATCTCAACAACAACAATCTGAGACAACCTCAAGCTATCTTGATCAAGAAGCAAACTAATCATCAACAACAAATCCATCATCAACAAAAATATACTACTCAGGGAGTTGGATATTAACAAAGGAAACCACCTGCTAGGGGTAATAATCAACCTGTACAGAAATTCAACCAACAGCGAGTTGCTCCCTCACACAACCAGAGAAGACAGCCAGCTGCTCCCACCAAACCATCTGCTCCTAAGAAACAAGCTGCATCAGCTCAACCACCTGCTAAAAGGAAACATATAGTCTACATCGACTTTAGTGGCAAACAAATCAGGCCATCGCAGAATTTTTCCATTATTAGACAAATTTGGGTTCCAAAAGGAACTTTGTATACTGACAAGGCACCCTCTATCAGTAGGGTAGCTGAATAATTTTTCATTGCAGGATAGGAGATCGATGAGAAGAAAGCACACAACTCGGGGCGCGGTGTAGATACTTGATAGCGGATGCTCAAAACATATGACGTGCAACAAGGATATGTTGATCAACTATAAGGAGAGCATTGGACCAACTGTTACCTTTGGAGGAAACTCTAAAGGATATACAAAGGGTTATGGCACAAACGATTAAGCCACCTAAACTTCAAATCTATCTACAAGCTGGTGAAAGACAATTTGGTTGAAGGTTTACCTAATCAAGTATATGACAAAGACCATGTGTGTGAAGCATGCCAAGCTGGAAAACAAACAAGGGCATCATTTTCAACAAAAGCAACTCACTCTACATCAAGAATTTTGGAACTTCTCCACCTTGACCTTTTTGGACCTGTATCTCCATTAAGTGTAAACGGTAGAAAGTATACACTTGTTGTAATAGATGATTTCTCTAGATTTATTTGGGTTGTTTTCATGTACAAGAAAAAGGAAACTCTTGAGAAGCTTCCTGATCTACTCAACAAACTGTCAAATCAAAAGGGAACATCTATCATCACAATTCGATCTGATCAAGGAACATAATTTATTAAGCATATGATCGAAGACTACTGCTCAAGGATGAGAATTCATCATCAAACATCAGCAGCTCGAACACCACAACAAAATAGAATCGTAGAAAGACGTAACAGATCGTTAAAAGAAGTTTCCCGGACAATGCTCAACGAAATCAACCTTCCAAAGAAGTTCTGGGCAGAAGCAATCAACACAACATGCTACACGCAAAATCGATCTGTCATCACACTACATCACGGGAAAACTCCATACGAGCTGTGGAATAACAGGAAGCCTCGAATTACATATTTTCACTCATTTGGTTGTAAGTGTTACATTCACAATAATGAGAAAACTCAATTAAAAACATTTGATAGCAAAAGTGATCAATGAATTTTGTTATGATATTCTGACATCAACAAAGCATATCGTGTTTTTAATAAAATGACTCTTGTTGTGGAAGTAACACCACATGTTGTTTTTGATGAAGCTAATTTTGGGGTTTCAGAAATAGATAACTCTTCTTCAAAAGATGATCTCACTTCTTCTATATTAAGAAACTCTACAGATAGACTCATTGGCGACATTCTTCTATGGAGTCCATGAAAAGAAGGAGAAGAAGAAGAAGAAAAAGAAGAAACCAATGATCAACCTACTGCAGAAGAGTTACAACAAGGAGGAACATATGTACATGCTTCATAGCCAGGGGGAACAGATCAAGGGGGAACTTCACGTGAAAAATGGTCACAACCATCTGTTGATGAACAATATGTTCCTCGATCTATTGCATCTCCAGATCATCAACCATCTATTCCAAATCTGGTTAATGAAATGTCTAATATTGACTTAAATACTGACACTCTGTTTGATGTTCCTATCACAGATCATCCTGAATTTGAAAATCCACCTAATGAGCTAGAAATCGAAGTGTCTGAAAAAGAAATGAAAAGGCGAAGAAAATGGGTAGATAACCATCCAACTGATCTCATTGTTGGGAATCCGGCAGATAGAGTCAAAACTAGACATATGCATGGAAAAAGTGCTCTACTTAGCTATCTATCTCATACCGAACTAAAAGACATCGATGAAATCTTACAAGATGCAAATTGGACCAATGTCATGCAAGAAGAGCTAAATGAATTCAAAAGGAATGAAGTATGATATTTGGTAGATCGGCCTAGAGATCAAGGTGTGATTGGAGTTAAATGGATATTCAAAAACAAGAGGGATGAAACATGTGAAGTTGTCAGAAACAAAGCAAGTCTAGTCGCCAAAGGATATTGCCAACAGGAAGGGATCGACTTCGATGAAACTTTTGCACCTGTGGCACGACTAGAAGCTATCAGATTATTTCTCGCATACGCTGCTTACCAACGCTTCAAGGTGTTCCAAATGGATGTAAAGAGTGTTTTCCTAAATGAAATTCTAGAAGAAGAAGTGTATTTGGAACAGGCACCTGGCTTTGAAGTTAAAGATGAAGACAAGGTGTACAGATTGGTCAAAGCAGTATATGGACTAAAATAAGCTCCTCGAGCTTGGAATGAGACCCTGTCCACCTTCTTGCTACAATCGGGATTCAAACAAGGATCAGTGGACAAAATACTTTTCACCATCAAAGTCCAAGGCTATATCCTTTTGGTTCAAATTTATGTTGATGACATTATTTTTGGATCTAAATTTGAATTCCTTTCTAACAAATTTAGCAAGCTTATGCAGGACAAATACAAGATCTCAATGATGGGAGAAAAGAATTTCTTCCCAGGCTTGCATGTCAAACAATCTGCTGATGGGATTTTAATCAACCAATCCAAATATATCAACGATCTCATCACAGAGTTTGGAGTAAAAGACAACAAACTAGTAAAAATTCTCATGCAAACAAATGGACAGATCGGTCCTGATGTGCTTGGGAAGACAGCTGATATAAAACAGTATCGTGGTATTGTCGGATCATTATTATATCTAACTGTTAGTCGACCTAATATAATGTTTGTTGTTGGTGTTTGTGCTAGGTATTAAGCTAGCCCAAGAGAATCTCACGTGGAAGGGGCCAAAAGAATTCTACGCCATCTCAAAGGAACAGCGGAGATAAGTTTGTGGTATCCATGTGATGATAATTTTGAACTAACTGGTTATTTTGATTCTGATTATGCAGGTTGCAAGCTTGATAGAAAATCTACATCTAGGACTTGCCAATTTCTTGGAAGCAAGCTCATTTCATGGTTTTCTAAAAAGCAAACTTCGGTTGCAACCTCAACAACAGAAGCAGAGTACATGGCAGCAGGGAGCTATACAACACAAATTGTGTGGCTCAAACAACAACTAAAAGATTATGAAGTCTACATAGATGTTGTACCCATTTTCTGTGATAGCTCCAGTGCGATTGCCATCACACAAAATCATGTTCTTCACACTCGCTGCAAACATGTGGATGTTCGCCATCACTTTATACGCGATCACGTTGAAAAGAAGAACATCAAGATCGAGAAAATTTACACGGATGTACAACGAGCTAACATTCTTACAAAAGCATTAGCCGAAGATAGATGTTGGTAAAAAGCAATCTGTTGCAATACATCTCTCTAACTCTAGCTGTATATTTTCATATCATATTTATCTAATCATACAGCTAGATATTTTACAAGGAATGTGCAAATCAAGCAAAAACAGCGAGTTGTTCCAATTGGACAGTCAACAACTAGTTGTTAAATGAAAAATCGAAAATAACTGATCGATCAAGATGTCAAACGATCTGCTGGGCATTAATCAAGGAGGAATCTAAACAAGAGTCATAAATATCATTTATTTCTCTAACTTTTTTATTATTTATGTCTCATGATTAATATTAATTTTCATTTAATATTAGATAATAATGCCAAAAGTCCAAAATGTCAGAAAAAAGTGAGGGATAAAGGGAAGATCATTTAATGTTGCAGTCATCGGTTCCTATATCGAGGCAATGATGTGACCCTAGGAAGATGCAATTTGATGGCGTGTGTATTTCAGTCGACTTTTGGGCAGCAAATGATTAAATCAGGGAGTAATCTCAACCGTTGATTGTTATTGCTTTTAATTGATTCAATCTGGTCCATCCATTATTTGCTTATATATGAGTTCGTTTGACTGTTTCTCTTCTTACACTTTCAAACTTCTCTGGTATCAAAATCTTAAAACCATCATTGTTATTACTCTCAAGCTTTTTCTCGAAAAAAAAAACTGTCAACTTTCACACAGTCACTCAAATCTTTTCAAAATGACTACATCCGAAGCTAGTTCTTCGTCTTCTCACGCATCTCCGATACCATTATCGGAAATGCTTCACATGATTGAGGCAAAATTGTCGCTGGAGCCTCGCGCTGTACTTATACATCACGGGTTTCGTACCTTAGATGTTTTATTTGCAAAGATTGAGGCGTGCACAGGTTAACCTCATATAGAAGCATGAACTAGCGTTTCATATATGTTTTCCTCTTGCATATTATTTATATGATCTTAACTGGTTAATGCTTATTTGAAGGTTTAAAATATACATTCTTCGTGTTATCCCATTGATATATATCATAATCATGTGTTAAAATATTCATGGTTAGACTTATGATACGTGACTTTAATCATATACTCATATACTGTGATATTGGTATACTAAACCCTTAAAAGATATCATAATTGTGGCATTAATTGGACTAAACATGTTTAATTCTGTGTTAATCATTTTCGCTATATGTTTATCTTTTTGGTTCAAAATGACACTCGATGTCATTATCAATAACATATGTTTAACAACGAGTTGTCGCAGACACACACTTAATCAAAATCTGTGTTTTTGTATAAGGTTCCACAAAATCATCACCATGGAACCAGACTATTATCTCCCGCGACAGGTAGCTCTCTTCTATTGCTCCTGAATGGAAGATGAGCGAGAGGAATATACTGTGGAAATCCCTGTTGGAAAAACTAAGAAGAAAACATGCGCACAACCGTAATAGAAATGATGTTACAAACATATCATCTCACTGATGAAGGGGAGATCGTCATTGAAGGAGTAACAGATGAACAAATACAACAAGTTGTGGACATTATGGTTGCACAGCCTTTCACATGGAACGGGAAAGTATTTAACAGGGGGTTAATGGTTCCCATTTATCTTCTGCTCTTAGACTACGTCCAGAGGGTGTTTTTGGGACACCAAGGGACCTACGATGCAGTGACTCCAGGAAAGTTGAGGGTAATGACTGTTGTATTGCTAAACTTGAAGGTAAACTGGGCCAGGTTGCTGCTCAAATTGATAGTTGATGAGGAGCAATAGATCGACATGCGCCAAGATTCAGATGGGAATTGCACATGGCTCAATCTCAAGTGACCACTCCGCCTGTCCACCAAGATAAGCACTATCATAGCTGGATTCTTTACCAAAGATAAATGGAACAAATCTGTTCTTTTTGCAAATGATTGGATTTTTCCTAAGACTAGGCATCAGATCGAGATGGCTATTGGCACATCATCTCAGATATTCTTGAAGGTTACCGATGATAAGATAAGGCAGGCCCTGATACTGATTGGGCAGTCAAATAAGGAATGGGTACCACCCACAAAGAAACCAGAGACAGTAGGAGAGGCAGTAGCAGCTCAGGCAGGAGAAGAGCGACCTGCCAAAAGAAAAGCAGCTGGAAATCCAAATCCAACTGCTGTAAGAAAATAAAGAAACCGACCAAGGAACCATCACCTGTGATCAAACAACAAAAGAAGAAGGCACCAAAGAAAATTGCAAAGAAGGAGGAGAAAAAGAAGCCCACTGCTCGCAATCTCCAGGACGAGCTGGATGAGATAGTGATTGAAGATGCTAAACCAATTACGACTATACTTCCACAACAGCCATCTGCTTAAGAAATTGATGACAGGGATCCAGATGCTCATGATATCAATGAGGCAGATGTGGAGGTAAATGTCCATGAACAGCCCGCTGTTGATCTCAATGAAAGATTGAGAGGAGCTCAATTGATTTTTCAACAATTGAAGGAGAAAGCCACTGCTGTGGTTCTAAAATCTATGTCAGGAAACGAACTGACACCCAATGCATTTGAAATGGCTCAACGCTTCCAGACATATCTAGAGATTCGTAATTGCAAGTTTTACATCCTGGAGGCCATTCTTTTGCTATTCTCGATCAACGAGCTGAAGGTCGAAGAAAATAAGTTGTTAACTTATTTTGAATTTTTGGATGTGCCAGACGCTCGCCAGTACTTTCGCACTTATGTGCTCACAAAAATGAAGGAGGAAGCGGTCGAGCTAAAAATCGATCTGGCCCCATATTATGAGAAGGAACCAGACTTATACAACCTTGCAGTCGACCTGCAATCCGGTGACTTTGATGATTTCTTTAACTTGGAAGAAACCACTATTGATAAGAAAGAACCAGCTACAGCTGGTGAAACGTCAATATCTCAGCCTGCTGATGTGTTTCAAATGGAAGAACAGGCTGATGAACCATCTGCTCAACAAGGAGAACCTACTGCTACTGCTAAGCCTGTAGCAGATATGAATGTTGAAGAATCATTTGCAAAGAAGGAAGAGCCAACTGCTATCACTGATCGATCTGGTCATGATGAAGTACTAGAACACACTGCTGATACAATCATGACATAACCACATGTCCAAAACAAACAACCATCCGCTCAAGAAGAGCCCACTGTCGATGCACCAAAACAAACGAAAATTAAGAAGGGGTCGATCCCCACTGTTGAAGGGCCGTTAGTTGATGCTGAGCCCACTGATAAGGTGTTCACCAAAGGCACAGCTCCAGATGGATTCAAACATCATGATTTGAAAGAATTGCTCACTGCTTCTTTGGGACCACAGATGCCATAGGAGCAGTTGAATGAGCTCATCCACATCCGCATCAACAATCGATTTACACAGACAAAGATGAAGAAGCAGAAATGTTTCTCGCTGGTTATAAGGCAGAACATATCGTTGATCCAGAGTTCAGAAAGCTATGGAGAGCAGAAAAAGAAAGGCAAGGGGAGATGGATGCCAGGTTTAATGATGATAAGGTTGAGACACCAGAAGAAGATGCAGACACTAGTAGAAAAATTAGCATAGACTACGGTTTTAAACCGTAGTCTATGGCCTTTCAGAACCGTAGTCTATACTACCGTAGTGTATACTTCTTAGTATACACTACGGTTTAAAAACCGTAGTCTATGTAGATAATAGACTACGGTTCAAAACCGTAGTCTATGAAGAAAAAACTGTAGTGTATTCATGTCAATTACTACAGTTCAACATTCAACTGTAGTGTATGTACCATTATACACTACGGTTTTTCATTTAACCGTAGTATATGTTTATGTATAGACTACAGTTAATTGAAAAAACCGTAGTAATTGAGTTGCAATAGACTACAGTTTTGTGAAGAACAGTAGTGTATAATTCAGTATAGACTACGGTTTTAGAAAAATTGTAGTGTATAATTCCGTATAGACTACAGTTTTCTAAAAAACCGTAGTGTAAGAGTTACTATAGACTACGGTTTTTAATAAAAACCGTAGTGTTTGTTCTAGTATAGACTACGATTATAACAAAACTGTAGTGTATGATATAGTATAGACTACAGTTTTCTCAAAAACCGTAGTGTAAAAATCATTATAGACTATGGATTTTAACAAACTGTAGTGTATGATTAAGTATAGACTACGTTTTTTGCAAAAACCGTAGTGTATGATATAATAGAAAATACACTACGGTTTCGTAAACCACACCTGTTTTATACACACACACACACACACATATATATATATATATATATTCTTGTATTTCATGATCTATACTATAATAATGACTAAATTTATAATATAACAAATGTATTTCAAACAACGGGATTTCATTACATCAAAATAGATCGATAATTACACAATTACTTTACAAAATATTGTCATCCCAACAATTTGTTTATCTATTATCTTTACAAAATTATCAATATACATGCTAAATATCCAAAATATGAAACTGCAGCTCACCTCCTTCACATAATCTGTTGAAAGACAATTTGTTTAGTAATATGTCATAGACTAAATGATGTAACGTCACAGGAGAATATGATACAGGAAATATGAAAATGTGACTGAATATGACTATAGATTAAAGAAAGTCTGGACTGAAGAGACTTCCAAGGTATAAACTTGATGTAAGATCTAAGAGTAAGAAACTGCAAGAAGCACAGGGCAGTAAGGAAAGTATTATATACGAGTACGTACTCCATAACTACATAGACATAATGTGTGTCTTCAAACGCATCGTAAAACTTGATGAGGTTTTTATGCCCAGACAAAGCTTTCAAAATCTTCACCTCCCTGCGAACATCTTCAATAGATATTGCTGTTGTCATCTGCGAAATAATTATCATTTCATGAGAAACTTATATTTCTAAAACGAATACCTAGCCTCCATGTATATATGCATTGTGATAACAAACAATAGCTCATCAGTAATCACACCCTAAATAAAATATGAAAATTTGGCATCTCCGCCCTTCTTTATGGCGTTCACAAAGAAGAATAATGACTGTGAATCTGTGATAATGTTGAAAAACAGCTGAAAACCCAGAAATCCAGATTGCATCTAAGATACCCTCTGGCATAATAAAAGAATACATCTTTTTCCATAATATTCTGGATGTACAAAATCCCATGTCACTTGTAGTGTAGATTACTACTGATATGCAACAAATTAGAACTATATGACGATTAAACTCTTCGTTCTTGGATGCGGTTCGATTGATATTCCTCTGTGACAACAATGTGGATTTCTGTACTCAAATATATTTCCCAACTACCACAGCAGAAACTATTTAATACCGTGATCACTGATTGAAGAACTTCAATTAGAAGAGGCAGAACTAATGTTGGCAAAGCCTAATTTCATCCTAGAAAGTTGGATAATTGAACAACAAAATAACGATATTGCACATCAAATATGAAAATTGCGATCTGCAAACCATAGCTTTGGCGATAATCAAGACGTAGAGCAATCAGATTTTAGCTCAGCAACAATCAGATTTTCCTAAGAGCAACAATCAGATTTTCCAAAAAATACAAAGTGTTAAACTCACAGCAACAATCAGATTAGCAGGAAGGTAATCAGCAAATCCAATGCAATAAGCAGCAGCAGATTTACAGCAATAAGCAGATAAACGTTCAGAGTGCAGAATGCAATACAGAGTAACACTCGATTTTCAAATACAAAGAGCAGAGCTCATCACAGCAGCAATCGTGTTCAACATAGCAGAGCTCATCACAGGGCAATACAATCGAGTTCAGGGCAGAGCACAAAGCAGAATACAAAAATCAGATTGCAATCCTCCAAATGTTATCAGTTGTCGTTCAGATTTCAGGTTGCTATACAGAGCAACACTTGATTTTCAAATACAAAGAGCAGAGCTCATCACAGCAATCAATCGAGTTCAACACAGCAGCAGTCGAATTCAAAATCAGCAATCGAATTCAATACTCAAACAAAGAGTTCAATCACAGCAGCAATCGATTGTTCAAAATCAGAAGTGTAAGGCAGAGGGTCGATGAAAACTCCCTGAAATGTTAAGAGAAGCAGCTGCAGCAGAATAAGGTGCGATTTGAATCAGCGCTCAGTCGTCTTGCAGTCGCGAAAAGGAACAAATCGCCTCCCAGAACAAATCGCTGAAAGTGAGCACCCAGGTAGATGCGCATATGACGGCCTTCTATCAATTAGTCATGTTTCAACTTTCAAGCAATGTATAATAAGCATAGTGGCTAAGCTATGCATGAATAAAATCATGTTGCAGTAACAATCATGTTCTTCATTTTAGAAGAGGTCATCATCAAGATCCACTAATCTAATTTGTTTAATTAATATAAGTTGTTGTTTCCTTTATTCTTCAATAGTCGGTGCTAAGGACTTTTATCGTCAAGTATAAATCTAAAAATTGATTTTCCACACAAACACCAAGAAATGCATGTCCTATAAATGTCGGCTACACTATTCTAATAGAAAAGCAATTAACTTTAAAAACAGGATATGTTTATTTGCATAGCAATATTCACACATTCAAATGAAGAGAACCTTCCTGGGGTAAAAGAATTGGAGGAGGCTTCTATTAAGATCATGCCTAACACTTATCAAAGAAAGCAATGATGCATATAGGAAAAAAGACAACCATTACCTGAAGGGTCCAGATGCCCTTGGGGCCACGAAAGTCGGGTATACCACAAGAAGTGGATATTCCAGCCCCAGTGAATACCACCTAGTGCTTGCTCTGCATAAAGAAACAAGGTTTTTTCAGATTAATTGACAGATCCATACTCAAAGAATATAACCATTGTCAGGCCAGACCTTTTGTATTATCTTGGCAAGTCGTTCAACCTGCAAATGTAAACATTAATTTTCAGTCACATATATGCTTTGTCATTTATCTAATGTTCAGATAAAACAAATTAAAGCTGGTTATTAGTTAAAACTAAAAATGTTGTTCCGCAAACATAGTTGCTCCGCCTTATCCATGTAGCAACAAACCAAGTTCAAAATGAGCCTATGCACAGTTTAGTTCGTCGAGTCACCAATGTGTCTTTACAGAAAGTACATTTTTTGAGACAAATTTCCCATCAAACTCAAAGCAATCGTCTAACGGATGACATAGAAATCATTCCATACCTCACCTTAAAATGCTCTAAGTTCTTCCAATAGGCAATTATTCTACAATTTCATAAGATCTCTAATTCAGAAAAGAAAGGAAAAAAAAAATCTTTGCACATACATATACTAAGAAATAATTAAAATCAAAGGCGAGCAAATGAACAATTCAAGACTAACTTAATGACATGAATCATTACCTTTTCATTCTCAAGAAGTGATTGGTCACCCTGCTGATTAGTCCCTCCACGTTCTTGAAAATATACTAGTTAGCCTATTTCCGGAGAGTCTCTGCAACGCCTTTTTGGCACCAGGAACATCCATCTCCACCAACCTCTGCAAATGCCCATACACACCAGCTGCCACGAGCCTCTTCCGACAACCATGGCTCCCTCCGGCCATTATAGCAGCCACCACCGACACCGGAAACTTTTTTGAAACCACCTCAAATCTAGGATCCAGCATCTGTACCAGCCTCATCAAATTCTTCTCATCCCTTACCAACTCTTTCCTATTTGATTTTGCAGATAACAACAACAATAAGGCCTTTGCCGCAACCTCCTGGATCCCTTCTGGCTTCACAGCCTCCATTAGCCTCACCAAAGAACACATACAGCCAGCAATCACAATCTTATTACTATCACTAATCGATAATCTAGTAAGCAATGAAGCTGCAATATGTTGCAATCTAATGTTTTTTCCAAGCTTAATAAGATCAGCAAGCTGTACTATAAACATGGTTGATCCAGATAAAACACGATTGCTGATTTCATCAAAAGACAACGAATAAATGGCGCGCAATACATGTTCTACAGTATCAGCAACAGGGCATTCATGAAACAGATGTACCAATCTCTGCAATCCCTTCTCCTGCAAAAACAAGTTGCGAAAATGCTCGCTTGTAGAAGAAAGAATTGATATACAATTTGCAGACTTTCCCTGTGCAGATGCATTCCCTGAAATAAGCAAATCAGTCAGAACAGGAACAACACCTTCTTCCACCAACGCAACTCGGATATCTTCAACCAAAGAGACATTCCTGATCGCACCAACGGCGTAAGATTGAGCAATGAGAGAACCAGATTTACACAATTCAATCAATACAGGAACACCTCCGTAGGCAGAAATCGCCCAAGCGTTGTCATGATCGGCTGTGATGAACTCGACTGCCATGGCCGCCTTCTCCTTCACCTGCACGGAGCTGCATTCAATGATTCTCAGCAGAGGACCTAACGCCCCTTCCTCAAACACGCATTTACGCGGCAAGTCGCCGGCGGAGACGAGCAGCGACACGGCGTGGACCACAAGCTCTCTGACAGAATCATCACAGCTCGAATCAAGCAGCGATATCAAGCATCTCATATCCCCTTCTTTAGCGACGATTATTGCAGACTTGCTGTCTTCAATCAGCATCTGAATAAGCGAATCCAACGCCTTCAGCTTGAACTCCAGACCGCCGATCTGGAGGCGCGCGAAGAGGTCTCTGACGAAGAACGTGAGCTCCTCCTTCGAGGAGGTGGAATTAGGGCGGGAGAGAACAATGGCTGTGGAGTGTTGGAGGACGCCAGAGCGAAGGAGAAGCTCGAGGTCGTTGATTTTCTTAGACAACTACCCCGTCGCCATGTCGAGGTCGGACTGCATCAGCAGCACTTCGTACTGCCTCTGTTCCCCCAACCTACAGAACCAAACCGCGAAGCAACGCAGCGGCGGCGGCGGCCGTCCCAAGCTGCAAATCTGCTTCTCAGTCGACAAAGCCCTACCCATCGATCTGTAGCAACACGCCATGGAAGCAAACACCGCATGTGGCCTGCATACCCCTCAAATTGCTCATCGTCTCCACCTACCGGAGCTGATTTCGTCGGATATTCACGTTTCTGCTGATGATTTTAGAAGCCGTGAAGGAAGAGGAGAGATTTGGAAAGATGAGATGCTTCTTCGAGAATGGTGAGGATTGGGAGAGATATGACTTATGCTAGGATTAGGGCTATGGTTTCATTCTTTTAATTACATTGACTACAGTTTTAAAAGACTGTAGTGTAATATATATTTATATAGACTACTTTTATTAAAAAATGTAGTGTATAGATTAAAAATAAAAGCACATAGACTACGGTTTTTAAAAACCGTAGTATATAGAGTAAAAAAAACACGCACATAGACTACGAATTTTAAAAAACCGTAGTGTATAGGTTAAAAATACACGCACATAGACTACGGTTTTTAAAAACCGTAGTCTATGACTCACATACACTACGGTTTATTTTATAACTGTAGTCTTTAATGAAAAAAGCGCACATACACTACGGTTTATGAAAAAACCGTAGTGTATGCACCGTAGTGTATAATAAAATTTGTAGTAGTGAGATGAGCCAACTAATCCAGTGTTCAAATTCTTTTAAAAATTCCAGCTGACTGTGCCTCAAAATCTTACATGGCTTCACAGCAAGAAGGCGTCACAGTGGAACAAAATAGTCAAAGAGTTTATCATTTAACACTACTACCTGCTTGAATCAGATGTCCAAGGTGGATCGGTTGATGACATGTTCAGGGAGTTTCTGAGCAAACATAGAAATCAAACATTCGTCGAGTATCTTCACAGACAATCTGCCATGTTGAATGTTCCTCTCACTGCTCCGAAGAAAACAACCATGCTCTATTCGAGAATTCTATGAACAACAGAGGTTGATCACACTGCAATTCTGAATGCCATCAACATCGCTGCTCAACATATGAAATATCCCATTGATTTTAACAACAAAGACTATAGAAGAATATTCAATGAGATATATGCTAGTTTTGGTGTGCCTTCGGAACTAAGGCAAAGGGAAATGGTTGAAAGGTGAAGAGCACAACTAGCTGATCAACAACGTCGACAATCTCAATCTTCTAAGAATGAACAAAGCCAACCACTGCCACAACAATGAAGAAGTGTTCCTTATGTTGTGCTCAAATGTTTTTTTGTAATGCATCTAGCTGTCTTGTACTTAATTTATGTATCTGTACTCAGCTATTTCATCAATAAAAAGTTTGAAGTTCTTGGGTCTTGAAAAACAACCTGATGAAAATATCTCTTTGTCCATGCAATGTTTTTATGCTTGTTATTTGATGTTTTATATATCTGCATATTAACTGCCTGCTAGATTCAAACTGTTGTTTTCAACACTTACGAGAATTATAAAGTGTGGTTTCGACATCATCAAAAAGGGGGAAATTATTGGGAACACAACGAATTTATTTATGTTTTGATGATGTTTCTCGAAACAACATTTAGTCAATTTATAATCTCTGAAAACCAAGTAGTCAATGTCATCTTTTGAGGAACAACTTAACTATAAAAGAAGCAGATCGTATGGTTTACTATCTGTATTATTCTTACAAAGCTTTCCTGGACATATTGACTACTAAGATTACAAGTATTCATTGAGTTGTACAGACAGTTAGTTCTAAGTTTGGAATAGATCGATTTAATAAAATAACGATCTGTCTCTCAATCTTACAGCTCGCTATCTACCTATACTTATCTTGGTTTTTGATTTCATTATCTCTAGAATGTTTTTTTTACAGATCACAATTGTAAAAGAAGTTTGAAGTTTCAAACTTACTTATAAAGATCTGTCTTTCTAGATTTAGTTTAGAAACAACTACAATGTAAAAGGAACAAATGGATAAGTTAACTATCTGTCCTTATAATCATGTTGTGACTAGGATAAAAGACTTCTATACTTAAGCCATCCCAAGAGGAAGAACAGCTGGAGTTAAAATCTCCAGCAGCTTGTTGTTTGAAACAACAGGTCGTTCAATCAAAAACGATTTGTCCCTAATGTCTTCCTCTACCATCAAGTTTTCAAGATAAAGATATAAATGTTAATTGGGGATCAAACCAATTAACTAAAGGAAGAACAACTGGAGATAACTTCTCCAGCAGCTCGCTGTCCAAAAACAACAAATCGTTCTATCAAGAATAATCTGTCCCTCATCTCTCTTCTACTATCAAGATATGTTCAACATGAAGTTATAAATGTTAATTGGGAACCAAACCAATTAAGTTGTGGAAGAACAGCTCAACACACAGCGACCTGCTATAGCAAAAGCAAACAAGTTGGTCCACACAATAACTATGGTGGACTACCGACATTCTTAAATTTGTCATAAGTCAGCCACTCAGTGTATTGTCACATCAAGAGCATATTTTAAGGAATGTCGTACAAGAATATCAAATTAGCAGTACAGTGAATCATTCCTGGTATGGCAAAGCACTGAGAAATCGCGTGAAAGGTGGAACAAGACGCTCTTAAGGTAGCGCGTGTATCAACAACACTGCCATGCATTTAATACAACCATTATGCGAAGAAGAATGACTCTTCTCTCTCTAACGGATAGCTCCAACCATGGATCTATAAATATCACATTCACTTCCAGAATAGGGTACGAGAATTCAAGCATTACAATCGCCATTACTCTGCTCAAAAATCTTCAAGCTCTCAACGTTCAAAAACACTCCATTACCAGTCAAGAATTCTCTAGAGTGTTTATCGTTTTTGAAGGTTTATTTTCTGGAAAACAGTTTAAATAAACCTCAAAGTTAGGATCTAGTTTTGATCCAGTTGTAACCCTGAATTGTAGTTATCAATCTTAGAGAGAAGAAGTGTAATCACAAGAAGTTATCTAGTTTTGATAATTCTTGTGGCTCGTATTCAACGAGTAAAAAGAAAAGAGAAAATTTAGTGGATTTTCGATCTAGTATTTGATCGAGCCGTGGATGTAGGAAAAGTTTATCCCGAACCACGTTAACTACTTGCGTTCTTTATTTCTTGTTTACTTCTTATTCATCTTCTTCATACTCTTGCATTTAAAACTGTTGTGTTAAGACTTACGAGTAAGAAAACGTTTTTCTCATTAAAAAAAGCATTAACCACCAAATTCCGCACACAACACTAATCGAGCTTAACTTGCAATAGTTATTCTTGATTATTGTTTATCTTCACATAAGGTCATATTTGAGTAAGATTAAGTCTTCCTAATAAGAAGAGTTATCTTGCTACTCTAAACTATCTTATCTATTAAGTGCGCTTAATCCTTATATCTTAATCTTAAAAATGAGAAAACCCTAAAAGTTTGAATTGATGTATCCCCCCCCCCCATACACCAATCTAGCTCTTTCGGGACCAACATGATTAAATTATAAATCATACTTAGGGTATGATAATCGAGGTTAACCCAACCTATAAGAAATTATTTATTTTGATTCAAGGATCAAAATATTAAATTAGAAATTCATTTATTTATTGTACCCGATAATTAATTACTTGGGTATAATAAATGTCCAAATCATATCTTGATTTAGAAATCACCAACGACACCTCTAGAATATAATTACGATACCCGAATGATAGTCGAGTTAAAAGACCCGAGAATAATTCTCAAAATAATAAAGAATAATATTTCCATGCACTTAGAAGCATTAGATATACTTGATCAATGTATCTCACTCGAGATTTATTTAAATATTTCGATGAAAGGTCGGATCTGCGCTTCGAGAACAAGACCATCGCCAGTCAATGCTATTCAAGTAGGCTTTTCTTACTCTATAAAAATATGTGTGCATGCTTTTAGAATGAAACGAAATATTTTCAAAGTACCGTCTTGCCATAAATGTTTTGATTTATGTATGGTGCCTATCTGTTTATTTATAATCGAATTCGGGTCTCAGTAGATTAAATATACTTCTCGGAATAGTGTACACATGACCGTGAGTCATCCAGATGTTGACCGATCGAGTGTCTGTGGGAGGTGGTCACCTCCCCAGCACAAAGAAGCTTCAAATATGGTTGATTACAAAGAACATAGACAGACCCGTCAACTCAAAATTTCACAAGAAATGATTTTAGTGAACATAGGTGCTTTAGAGACAAAAATCTATATGTTTCACTTGCAATGACATGATAGTTATATATGTATGAGTGTGATTTTGGCATGTGTCTACTGAGTACTTTTGTACTCAGCTCTGTATGTATTTCTAAACGTACATGTTGAGCAATGATGAAGAAGGAGTGCTATGTTCGGGCTTTTCGTCGGTCTCTTAGTAGTTGACTCTTGGGAGTTTTACGTGTCTTCATACATGTAGAGCTAATTTCGATCCAAATGTCTTTCCGCTGCTAGTTTGAGATCATTATGTATTAAACATAAGACTTCAATTTCTTTCATGATTAAGTTGTTATGTATTGAGTTAAGACTCAAACCCTTTTCATGCTAATCATGTACGATGAATTTTTCGACCAGTTGAAATTATTGTTCAGTTCGTCCTCGTTTCTTATTTCTCATTTCTATTCCCACTTCTTTAATCCCTTTTCTAATCACGATTTCTCCAACTTTACTATTTTTAGTAGAGTGCGGTCGAGACAATCTTATATACTCATCTAACTTAATTACCAATGAATCTACAAATACCTATTATCTCCATTCAACCCAACTCACCTTAAGTATCAATAGTATATATGCATGAGCTGATCTGTATTTGTTCAAAAAAGTGTCAGACTCAAAAAAAATGGTGCAAATAGACCAAACAATTTAATTGTCGAGAAAAACCACATGTTTATATGTTCCTTAGATATACTATAATTATTATTTCCTCGAAAGCATAGAAACAATCTAAAAGGAGAATTAGTAAATTTCAAAATGACAAAATTACAAAATTTTCAGACGTGCAAGCAATAAGTAAACAGTCTTTAGTTAATATTGTTTGACCGTTTTCTTTATCTATAACAGATACCAACTCAAAAAAAAACATGGCTAATTAATTAACTATATATCTTTATATTTGTACTTTCTATTTCTACAAAAATGACTAACCGTTTAACTCAATACAAATTTTAATAATGTGTTTTAGTTTTAGTGAAGATATATAGTGAGTGTAGTTTGAGTACTTGATATATTATTTTAAATTAAATTATGTATAGTAAGTAAAGTATTGATTTTGCATGATAAATTGTTTTAAATAAAATTGTGTGTGGTTAATTTGGTAAGTCGTCCACTGTAAATAAATTTTTTTAAATAAAAATTATTTTCGTGAATATTTTAATGTTATAAAATGTAAATTATTTTAATAAGGATAAAATAGTTAATAATTAATACCCGGAACCTAGGCGTGGATAATTAATAAATTTGGTAACAATTTAATTACATAGGGTGATTATCAAGTAGTGGACGCTTTTTTAACATAGATGTACTGTAAGATGGGAGTAGGGTAGGGACTAGTGATTGAGTAGATGAACAGTTGGGCCTGGGCCAACACCCACAAGGCCCAAGCCAAACTCTAAGCCTCCACGTCCGCAGGTGAAATTTTCAGATTTGCCGCGCTGAGGTCACCCGAACCAGGTTCGAAATCTTGTCATTGCGTAACACCGAGGCTCGGGCAATCCGAACCTCAGGTTCATCTCCCTTTTTTTGTCTTAACTGACTCTCACTCTTCCGCACTGGACTCCCCTCCCCTGCTCTCGATCTCATCTCCACCCACCAAAATCCATTCGAATCGACGACTCTCGATTTATTCCCGAGTTATACATTAACTTCTGATATCTCAACATCTCTCTCTGAGTATGAGTGGTTAGACCAATTTTGTGGCGGATTGAGTTATAGGTAGCTGATGATATCATGGAGTCACGGAGTAAGCTTTTCCTTTTATTCACTTCTCTCGACCGTTCGCTTTATGATTTCTTCTCGTGAGTCCACTTTTCATATTTTTTCAAAATTGTTTGAAACTTTGAATTTTTTATAAGAAAATAGTCAACTAATATGCTTAATAATTGTATCGCATTATTAATATTCGATTATAAAATTCAGAATTTGAGAAGAGTATTTAATGCTACACGCAATCTATTCACATGCAGATGGCGATGTGTGTGTGTGTGTGTGTGTGTAGGGAAGGGGCTCGCGTTCATTAATTGCAACGGGAGAAACTAATAAAGAAACAGTCAGTTCCTTCTTTTATTTCTCGAATTACCTATCCATTGAATCTGCGGAGCACGGCGTCGTTTTGGTGAGTCTTGATCGTTATGTCAGCGCTGGAGAGCCAGCCGCAGCCGTCGAAGGCTGTGGTAAGGGAAATAGATCCGTTGCTTAAGGATCTAAGTGAGAAGAAGCAGAGTTTCCGGCGGAACGTGGTTTCTCTGGCGGCGGAGCTCAAGGAGGTGCGCAGCCGCCTCGCCTCTCAGGAGCAGTTCGTTGTCAGAGAAACCCTAACTAGACAGGCATGCACAAGATTCTAACTCAGTTGATTGCAACAAATGAACTTTATGTGTTGATTTTGAAATACTGTAATTGATTATCTTTTTGTTCTGATTTGCAATCTGAAGTGGCTCCCACATTCTTTTTTTTTTTTTTTTGGGAAAGAGATTTGATCTTTGTAAGGATTTAGTTGGTTGAGTTTTAATGTTCTTTAATTTTCTTGATTTTAATTTTGATTTTATAGGAAGCGGAAACTAAGTTAAAGAAGACGGAAAAGGATATTTCATGGTTGGAGAAGAGTTTAGAGGAGAGGAATGCTCAGCTCCAGGCTTCAAAAACTGCTGCAGAGATGGTTTGACGATTTCTTTACAGTTTTCCATGCTAATTTTTATCCTTTTATTGTCTTATTTATTTCCGCATGTATGAGACATGGAACTAAGATTCAACTTTTGAATTATGGACGATATATGACTTTTCGATCTAAGTTTTTAATCTGTGTTTTTGATATTTTATATTAGACAGCATCTTCACTGCCAAACACATATGGTGATTCTTTTCTTTGTGGGTGCCTTTTGTCTTTTCTTGTTTGTTCTATTTGGTAAAGAGGAATGATATTCAAATATGCTTTCAAACATATAAATTGTCTTTATTTAGAATATTATTATGATATGAATGGTTCTAGGAACTTGTCCCTGTATGATTAGCATATAGTTGGCATAAAGATGGAATTTTGAAATTTTAATAATTTGAATCAACTGCTGCTGTATGATTGTGGCCTTCAATGCACATTGTTTAATTGTATTTATTTCTTTATTCTTTTCATTTTAGATATTACTAGTATTTATCTTTTCGATTAGTTTTCCTTCCTCTTTTGCTTAATTGCATTTTCTATTTATCATTTTTGGGGGTTCTTAATGCTTGGAGAATCTAGCGTTTTTAATTTCCGCATGGCTGATTGAAGGCTTATTCGACTTCCAAATATCTGATGCATCTTGCAATTGTATCATCTGTTAAACTTTTAGGGTATTTATGGATTTTCTTTTTAGACTAATTGATCTTAATACGGATAAGTATCAAAATAGGATTGAATTGGTAGTGCGACAATTGTGAAATGATTCTCTCATCCTCACTAGCTATTCTATGCTTGTGGTTACTGCAGTATGTAAAAGAATTGGATGATCTGAGGTCACAGTTATCATCAACTAAAGCAACTGCTGATGCAAGTGCAGTATCTGCACAATCTGCACAAATGCAGTGTGCGGCTCTGGTAAAAGAATTAGAAGAAAAAGACCACTCTCTGAAAGAGCATGAGGCAAGTGTGAATAAACTGAGGGATCAATTAGATCTTCTACAGAAGGATCTTTTAGCTAGAGAAATTTCTCAAACACAATTAAAAGACGAAGTATCCAGAATTGAGCATGAGATCATGCAAGCATTAACCAAGGCCGGAGCAAATGAAAATTGCGAGCTCCGGAGAATTTTGGACGACGTGTCTCCCAAAAATTCAGAAAACATCAATAGGCTTTTGACTGTCAAAGATCAAGAAATAGCTAGGCTGAGAGATGAGATTAGGTTTATGTCTGCTCATTGGAAGCTCAAGACTAAAGAGCTCGAATCTCAGGTTTCATTCAATATTTCTGTTCACCTATCTTTATTTGCTTGCAGTACTCACAACCTTCTATAACTTATAAGCGTGAGCTTGTTGTTCCACAGTTAGAGAAGCATCGTAGGGTAGATCAGGAGTTGAAAAAGAAAGTTCTGAAGTTGGAGTTCTGTCTACAAGAAGCTCGAGCTCAGACACGCAAGCTCCAAAGGGTATAATGATGCTAGCTTCCATGTTATTATCAAGTGCATATGCTAAAAATGTGTGATCTCAAAGCAGTTAGCTTTGACGTAAATCAACCTTTTTAGGACTCATAACTCCTGAACTATGCTTATTTTGGAGCTAATAATTCCATGTTTCATTTATATTCTGCAGATGGGAGAACGAAGGGATAAAGCGCTAAAAGAGCTAAGAGATCAGTTGGCAGCAAAAGAAGGTGCTCCACTAGCTGGGAGCAGCGAGAAGCTCAACTTCTGGGAGAATTCGGGTTTCAAGATTGTAGTTTCGATGTCGATGCTGGTCTTGGTTATGTTCTCCAGGAGGTAAGTATGTAGGGTGATGTATTGTTTGTGTATATGAGGAGGATTAGGTTCAGATTAGATGAGTAGATTAGTGGGGCAGGACTTGTTTAATTTGTAGAATTAAGTATTGTAGTTGAAGGGTCTCTTTCAATTTTTTATTGAAATGTTGAGGCCCATCTAAAATTACATGAATAGACACCAGTTGTTTTATGTATGTCCAGGATTTATTGTGGAAGTTTTGGATTGCATTATGAATTAATTATTATAGATGAATCTGCCTTCAATTAATTAAAATTTTTTAAAAGGGATAATTGTCTTAAAATTTTAATACTTTTAATAAGTTTTGATTTTTCTCATGACTTTTTTACTTTAGTCAATAAATATATTAACATATATTTTTGATTTTTCCTATAACTTTTCAATTTGGTCATTAAATACATGAATTTACGATTCTTTTCTATTTTTCTCATGACAATCTTTGAAGCTTTAGTTGATTTGAAATATGGTATTTTTGTTTTTTTTATATTAATATGTATATAAATATAAGACTTTATATTTTATTTCAATTTAAATTTGATCGAAGAAAGATTATAAAAAAATAAGAAATAATTGATCGAAGAAAGTTGTTATAGGAAAAAATAAAAAAAATATAAGTTTCTACATTTATGGATTAAAATGAAAAGTCTTGAGAAAAAACATAAAATAAATTATTAACTAAATGAAAAGATAGAGAAAAAAGTGGTAATATATAAAAATACTCACTTCAACTAATGCACATGTAAAAAATACTCACTTCTTGATAGTCATGCAAAAATTACTCAGTTTACATATAAAATTACTAAAATATCCTTAAAAATATGCACTTTATTTATAAAATTACCAAAATATCCTTAAAAATACATTTTGTAATATAAATATAAACAAATTATTTGTATTTTGTGATGAAATGATAAAATATAATTAATAAAAAATTAAATATTTTTAAAATTCCATTTTATGATATAAGAATAAATAAATTTTTTAAATTCTATATTGTGATGAAATTAATTTAATTTTATTTTGTGATTAATAAATAAAATGTAAGTAATTAAAAAATAAAATATTCTTAAAATTGCATTTTGTGATATAAAATAAACAAATTATTTAATTTATATTTTGTGATGAAATAATATAAAGAATTTACTTTAAAAAATATAAAGAAATATATGTGTTAAATAAAGGAGTGGCTGATAAACTATAATAAATGTCATCTATTTACCATAATTCATCTTCTTCTTCTTCTTCGTTACTCTTCTTTATCTTCTACTCTTTTTCTTGTTCTTATCATTCACAAAACCAACCATACTAACACGTATTTCAATTTTAAAAAAAGCAAGAACATACCAGGTGAAGAGTATTATAAGATCTAAGAGGTATTACAAGGTAAGTAAAATATGTAATTTTTATTTTAGGTTATATTTATATTATCTTTCATCTATTCAAATTTACGTGTGTCTATCATGTATGCTTCTTCTAATTCTTGTGTATGCTTGTTCTAATTCTTGTGATATATAAATCAAAAAATTATGAAAGTTTACATGAAGAACCATAATAGTCCAATAGTGAGAAAATTGTGGTTTGCGCTCTAGAACAGAGAAATTGCGCTCGAGCACAAACCACCAAAACCGAGCGCAATTCGTCGTTTCTAGAGTGCAAACCATTTTTTTTTTCACTATTGCACTATTATTCTTATTCCTTTAAAATATCATAATTTTTTGATTTATGTAATTAATATTATGAAATAATATCTGATTAAGAATGAAATTAGTAAGTTCAATAGCTAATTTTGTAGTTCTAGAAGATAAATATATAATATTAGAGTGTAATTTATTTATTTTCTTTATAATTATGTTGTTAGTTTATAAGTTGTTATTATTGTGCTATTAGTTTATAAGTTCTTAGGTTTTGATTATTTATGAAATTAATTATTGAAATTTCTCTTTTTTATTGTAGATGAAAAATGTTACCGTGTGTTATGGAGGCAATTTTTCAGATTGTATATATATTGGAGGTTTGGAAGAGAATATCTTAATTGATCCTCAAATGGCATCTATTCACAACTTGAGGAGCAAGATCGACAGTATATTGATATCAGATTCACGTGTTTTATTTTACGACATATACTATTTGTCGTGGTCTCAGAGAGCACGAGTTATTAAATCTCGGCTCAACACTAATCTGGAATTTAGTCAGTTGTGCATGACACAATATAATCCGTCGTCATAGCTTCTTGACGTCCAACTCAGCGGAGTCATTCAATTCACGTCTTTTGTGGCCAAGGAGACTCCCTGTTTGTTCGTGTCTTGAGGCTATAAGAATGGCAATCGAAGAATGATTTGCAAAAAGACGTCAAAATGCATTGTTGGATCGTAATCCGCTAACCCCTCAAGCCATAACTAAGATACTAACACAAAAGACGAGAGCAGGACGCTACAAAGTGAATCGTGTCACTGAAGATTCATTTAGAGTGGAAACTAGTAAGTAAACTATGACAGTTGACCTTCGATTTCGGATGCTACAACTGCACAATATTTCTTATACCTCACCGGGATGAGTGGGTGGTTCCCGAATGCATAGCTTCTAGACATGTATTGCCCCCTCCAGTTATTCGTCTTCCAGGTCATCCGAGAATGAGTCGTCGTAGATCATGACATGAACAAGTAGGGAGTAGGATACGAGGATCCAGATGATGTGGTCGTTGTGGTCAACCGGGTCATACAATAACAACATGCACTATTGTATCAGATGAAGATTAGTATGTATGATAGATAGAACATTATAACTATTGTTAGCATTACTATCTTTGCACTTGATCAATTTGTAGTTTGATGGTTTTAACATTACTTGCTTGTTGTTAAGATTTTGAATGAATTGAAACTAGAATGGAATGAATCTTGTTAAACAGAGGATGGATATGGTTGAAAGATGATATTGCTGGAGTAAACCACGGTTTGCACTCTATCTAGCCATTTGCACTCGAGCGCAATTCAGTTTGATCGAGCTCAAATGGATAGATCGAGCGCAAACCGTGGTTTACTCCAGCAATATCATCTTTCAACCATATCCATCCCCTATTTAACAACACTCATGTCTCATCTCAATTTCAATTCATTCAAAATCATAATGACAAGCAATTAATGTTAAAACCAAAGTCAAGCTTCATATAAATACTAATGTTAATAGTGGAATTTCATTACATACATACTGATTATACTAAATTACTTCACAAAATGTGAAAACTCAAGATGCAATTCTAAGTCTATACTCTTTCACATTTGAATTTCCCCAAGCTATGGATGGAGATCCACTAATCAATCTTTCAATCGCCATGCATGCAAATGCACCACAACTATAAGAATCTTCTTGTTTAAACTGTTTCGATGCTTCGGGTTCAGTCCACACCAAAGGCTTTTGTTGTGGTTTGATTTCAACCAAATTCGAGTTCCAATACTTGATGCACGACAAACATCTCCCAAATAGCTTAAGTAGTGGCTTCAACATGTCATTTATGTTTTTTTGTAGGTCCTTCCTCCCGTGAACATACAAAGAATCATATAACTCCACACTCCATGCACGCAGATCGATCTTTACAACCACAAAATGATCGTTGCAAAGAATATGAATGATAACCTAATATTCATATAACTATAATATGAATAATTGATAATATATTTTGTTAAACAAGTAATAAATAAATTACTATAACACTTACTTGTGTAGCTTCTAACCATACGGATCGTGACTTACTATAATTGCTTCCAAAGTAAGAGTCAGAATCTGGTACCCATTCATTGATTAAACTTTGAAGCTCGTTCCTTGTCTTTAGCTTCTTACTTTTCACCATCGTTTGAATCTTTGTCCAAGCCACGTTAAGTTCCCTCTATAAATAGAAGAATAATTCAATATTGAACTTTCATAAATAAAATATATTGATGAGAATTAATCTTACGTGGATATTAGTATGAAGTATGATAGTGTTGCGAACATTCACGTTTGGCAGTACATGTTCACGACAGGTCAACCTCTGTCTCAATTGAGCCATATATATGTCAACAACCTATATTATAAAAATAATTGATAAAATAATATGTAACGATCACAAACATTTTAAATCAAGAAAAATTGTATTTAACAATATTCTTACCCAAAAATCCATGTCTGCTGTCATATCTTCAATCATCTCAAAATCAACACCATCTACCTCATGACCACTTGAAATGAGTCTCACCCTAGTCGTTTTGATTAGTCCTTTAAAATCTAGGTATTTGGCTAAGATATAATCAGGAACAATTGGAGGCTCATCACTTAGCTTATACGGGACTTGAGGCTCAGGTAGTTGATTGCTAGACGATGGTAATTCGGATAATTTTTGTTGATGTTAAGGTTTGAGCTATGTAAAAAGAATATGTCGTTAGACATCAAAATCAAATGTAATGTTTAAATATAACTTCAAAATGAAACAATTCGAATTGACTAATTTTGTTTAATACCGTTTGAAACCATTCAAATTTACTAGCAATTGAATCGGTGCTCATGATAGGCTGAGAACATGCCGTATGATTAAATGGAGCAAATCCAGTATCGGTGCTCTATATTAATTCAAAATTGTGCATTAATATTATTATTAACAATAAATATATTTGTGTTTAAAAAACTCAATTTAAAAAATGTGATATATTAAAATATTAAAACTAATACCTATCCAAAACCTAGCTCATGATAGGTTGAGACTTGAGAGGATGTCGTAAGATTAAATGGAGCAAATCCAGTGCCAGTACTCTATATTAATTCAAAATTGTGCATTAATATTATTATTAACAATAAATACAATTTTGTTTAAAAAAATCAATTTAAAAAATCTGATATATTAAAAAATTAAAACTAGTACCTGTCCAAAACCGTAGCTCATGATAAGCTGAGAGGATGCCGTAAGATTAAATGGAGTAAATCCAATACTAGTGCTCTATATTAAATTAAAATTATGCATTAATATTATTATTAACAATAAATGCATTTGTGTTAAAAAATCAATATATTAAAAAAGAACAATATTAAAAAATTAAAATTAGTACCTGTCCAAAATCAGAGCTCATGAAAGGCTGAGAAGATGTCGTGGCAGTATATGAAGTAAATCCAGGACCAGTGCTATACATTAAATCCAAATTCTAAATTAATACTATAATAAATAAAATTAAATAACAAATATACGAAATATATAAACACATGTCTGCATATCTCGTGAAAAGGGTCTGAATAGGTGGGCAAAGATGTGCTCGTACACTGCCCAACATATGATACGTACTCAGCCACGGGGTCTACAGGTGCTGGATCTGCATAAGAATCTCGGGCTAACTGTGTAATAGGTGGACTACGTCTATGTGTGTCCACAACAGGTGGGCTACGTCGGGATCCTGAGCAACGAAACGTATCAGCTAATTCAGTTATCCACTACTTCATTGAAAGAAGGATAATCAATTTATATGAAGTCCTTTTCAATTTTATTTTATTTCATTGGTTCATATACTTATTTCGTTTAGATTATGCTTGGGATAAATGTCATGAGATGTAATGTGAGATAGAATAATTAAATAAATTAATTTATTGAAATGAATATAATTATTGAAATGAATATAATTATCGTTTAAGGAAATCCATTTTTTTTTTATTACTAGCATGCAATAAGTATAACCAAAACATTCAATATATAGTGTAATAATCATAGTAGTAGGAAAACTCTAAATATAAGCAATTCCAATGATAATACATGACACATAGTAATTTGAATTCAAATAAAGCTTAGATTTTAATAGAAAAAAATTAGAGAAACATTTGCAATCTAAGCCACTTAATAACTTAATAAGTAAAATAACTGTTTACGTGATGTAAAAATTACAAATAATTAAAAAGCAATATAATAAGTTAATAATAGTAATACATCACAATAATTAAAAATCACTTAATAACACTAATACAACATCTATCACACTAATAAAAATCACATTTTAATAGCTTAAAACATAAAAAAAATGAGAAATATTGTGCACTCGAGCTTTACGCTCGGTTTGCGCTCGGAAATGGGATTTGCTCTCGAGTGCAAACTGAGCAGTCGAGCGTAAACCCACGCTGCATCTTGATAAAGTCAAGCGCGAAGCATTTCTTCGCCCCTCACACATCAATTTCATATATTTCTACTTATTTCAAATTAAAAATTCATATATTTCACATATATTTCATGTTCATATTTCACAGATTTCACATATTTAAAAACAAAAATTAAATCTCACAAAACTACATATTTGACATATTGATATCTATAAATTTAAAAATAAAAACTATTGAAATTGAAAAATACCTCAATATTTGTATCTTGAGATGAAGCCATTGGGTAGGGGATGAGAAATAGTGAGGAAGATGGTGGCTTCCGGCGGCGGTGGTGGCGTCGTGTGTGAGGTGATAATGGAAATGGTGGTGGTGGCGGCGTAGTGTGTGAGGTGAATGGAAATGGTGGGGTGAAAATGGTGGAGTGAAAAAATAGAAGATGATAGTGAGTGGTAAAAATTAATGGGATAGGTGGTTGTTTGATTTGAAATATTAATGAATTAATTAGTGAAATAAGTGTAGTATTATTTCCATAATTTTGAAGGGACCGAATAAATCATCATAAATTAAGGTATAATGTAGGTAAAAATTTCTTTTATTGATATATAGGTTAATGTTAAGAAACGATTGAATAGATTATAATTTATTTTCATAAATTTACATGTGTAATAGATAATAGATAAATAAATATGTAACTAAATTATTTTAAAATGAAAAAGAGTATTTTTTACATGTGTAATAAATAGTGAGCATTTTTGACATGTACCGTTATAAGAATGAGCATTTTAATTTTTACCCTATTGGGAGAAATTATTGAACCTGTCAGAAAGATAATGTCGTTTCATTTTCAAAGTTATTGTTTGTTGAATGCAAATTTAATTTTGTTTCCTTTTTAGAAGTATTTTTGAGTGTTAGGTTGGGTTGGGGCATTTATAAGCAGCTATGCTGACCAGGGAAGGCCGTTAGTTGACCTTATTTGTCTGTTCAACAAGATGAAGATAACACTTAATTTTACTTTCCCAATATTCAAACGGAAAAATTAAAAATATTCAAATTGCAAAATTGATGTGTGGGATATATTCAAAATCTAAAAATACATGTTAAAAATATTTATTTTTTAAAAAAATAATATATTATCTCTCTTTTCACCGTTGGGACTCTCTCTTTCTTCTCTATCACCGTTGGTCATTCTCTTTTTTCATATATCAACCGGTGTCAAAATTACGAACGGTGGATTCTATATAGTACTTATTTTCTAGCGGTGGTTATATATTATAGCAATATATCATTTTATAAATTGATTTAGGCAACAACCGTTGTCATAAGAACATTCACCGCTGTCTTGATTAACGAGCGGTGGTTGCTAACTCTTACGCTTTAGCCAGCGGTTGTGGTATATATATTGATAACATAATTTTTCATTCCTAAATATATAACAACCGCTGGCTAAACCATAACAAAAAGCATCCACCGCTGGTGAATTCTCACTAGCGGTGGATGCGTTCTGCAAGCGGTTGTGGTATATATGTTGATAACATAATATTCCATTCCTAAATATATAACAAACGCTGGCTAAACCATAGCAAAAAGCATCCACTGCTGGTGAATTCTCACCGGCGGTGGTTGCGTTCTACTAGGGTTTAGCCAACGTTTGTAGCTTTTTTGTGTTCATTCATATTTTTAAGTTTAATAATTTATCTCGTGTTTAATTACATGCTTAAATTTTAAAGGTATCAGAGCGTCCGTGATATCATTGGTCCGATTTAGTGAATCAGGTATTGCAGGTGAATTATGTATTAATAAAGAATACATCATTTCATACATAACAATCAACAATTAATAAATTCAATGCAATGTGTAAGATATTCTCCACTTTTTAAAAAAGTGGGCATTTTCCGCATATGTTTTAAGAATAGGGTATTTTTCACATATATCATTAGCAAAATGAGTAGTTTTTTTACCCATTAACACTATTCAAAAATCAAAATGATATTTTCACAACCCATCGATAGAAGTAGTATTTTTCTATTTCGATTAGAGTTCGATTTTGCCAGAAGAAATCGAGTAGTTATTCGCTTTATATTGTTATCAGAATGAACTGAAAATTGAAATACTATATCCATCTATGATTATTTGTAATGTTTTTGATCGAACATAAATTTTAATAATGTACTTAAATTTTGAGTGAAAATGTTACTTCATTCGTCCCACAAAAGTAGTCTTCCTTCTTTTTTACACACAAATTAATATCTTACTTTATTCTCCTTTATTTTATTAGATTTACTTTAATATCATTTGCTTTTTGTTATAAAATTTGTCAAAAAAAGAAAATAATAATATTTTAGTGGACGTCTCAATCGGGAAAGAGGTACTACTTTCGTGGAACGGATGAAGTAGTATTTATTATTTTTAATTAAAGTGCGTATTGAATAGAGTTTGAGATTTAGTTATTACAGTGTGTAACATTACTTTATTAGATTTACTTTAATACTCTCTCCACCTACGAATTTATAACATTTTTTTTATCAAACATAACTTTTAATAATATATTTTAACTTTAAGTGAAAATATTATTAATTATTATTATTTTTAATTGAAGTATGTATTGAGTAGAGTTTGACTCTTAATTATTAAAATGTGTAACGTTACAAATAATCTTATATTATTAATTATTATTATTTTAATTGAAATGTGCATTCAAAGTAAGTTCACATACTATGAATAACAAATTATAAATATTACAAATATTGACAATATTACTTTTACGAAGATTTAGGGTCAGCAGAGTATCAAATAACACATGATGAAAACTAAATTAACCGAATAAAGTTTAAGTCAATTTGGATATATAGTAGGTCTATGATCTCCAGAATTACGGTTGAAGACAATTTGTAACACGTTTAGTGAGAGCATTTTTTTCATCATTAGAGTGTGATGTTTTTATTGATTAGGTTTTTATTATTGTAATCCTACACACATTCGTGTGTAGATATGTTTTTCCTCAACCATTGCGTGAGTTGGAGAGTTGGGGCGTGTGATATTTGTAATTAAGTAATTTATAAACTCAAATGGGTAATCCTAGGAAATTGCAGGTACTAGGGTTGGTTAGTCTAGTAAAGATGTTGGATAGTTCTTAGAGAGTAAAAGGTCATTTGTAACTCGAGGTTCTTAAATAGTGAATTGATCATTTGGGCGTGGCCCCCCAGACGTAGGTGTTAAGCACCGAACTGGGTTATCAATTCTTTGTGTTCGCTTATTTGTTATTGTGTGTGTGACTAATCTCATAAACTGTCACTATTACATAATGGCGTGGGGTAGACAAATCTTGACTGATGAGATAACATAAACAAGGAGTCTCGTGATATATATATATATATATAGGGAGTGGTTCAGGTAAAAAGAGAAATTAAAGTAGGAAATAGGAAATGATCTGGGCCATTGATTTGGATGATCGGACGGATCTGATCTACTTAAAAAGGCGGTGCATTCCATCGCTTTGAACGATGCACGAAGGATATTTTGGTAAAAAATCCCCTATACGCGTTCATACGCGTTCAAAATACAATGCATTTAATAGTTAAATACAATGCATTTAATAGTTAAATGCAATGCATAACTCAATTACATCTTCACAATGCATTTTACAGTTAAAAACAATGCATTTACCAGTTAAAAACAATGCATTTAACAATTAAATTACTGATTTGCCCTTAATTACTACTCCTTCCGTCCACCAATGTCGTTAACGTTTTGCCATTTCGGGCCGTCCACTAATGTTGTTAACACTTAAAACTTTCCTTTTTTGGACATACATTTTTACCCTTTTACCCTTACTAACTCCACTAACTTTTTATCCTTTTACCCTTTTACCCTTACTAACTCCACTAACTTTTTACTTTTTAATTTCCACTATCTCCACTATCTCTACTTTTCCACAAAATCAACATACTACATTAAAACTCGTGCCAAGTCAAAGTGTTAACGACTTTCGTGGACGGAGATAGTATAAAATAAAAATTTCGCGTGCATTGTAGTATAACAATGCATGAAAAACTCGGCCAAGATCTCAACCGTCTGATCATCCACTTAAACGGTTGAGATTATTTCTTATTTCCTACTTTAAAATTCTTTTGTATATGATTTATATCCTATATATATATATATATAAAACAAATTATGTTCACAACAAAGAGAAAAAGCATATTTGCAAAATTGAGCTCCTATTCTTCAAATCAGACCCAAAGAAAAAGAGAGAGATAGTTAAGGAAATATAGAAAAATTACTAGTCATTAATTAATATAATGTTTCATCCATATCACTAAAAATGACTTGATTTGACCAAATCTTACGACACCTTTTTGGTTAAACCAAGTTACTTTAGTTTTAGTACGACAAATGAATACTACTTAACAAATTATTTCTACAGATAAATTAACTATATATTAAGAAGGTTTTGGTTTTGTTTGAACAAATACAATACAATAGGTGCGATAGTAGTAGCTAGCTGAGATTTACAATGGCGGAAACAACTCCTAAAATTAATCTCTCATTCTGCTTTCTTCTCTTTCACTCGCATTCACATACCATCTCGTTGATTATAACCTAAATCCTCGTGGCCGCACCATGGGATCCATTCCTGAACTCTATCTCCTTCCTCATCAACCACCAATCTGCAACTACCTTCAAATTCTCTGCATATCCAATATTACAATACATGCAACCACCGCTACAATGCAGGCCACCAATGGCTCAACACAGCTCGACGCTGAAACAGAAGAATTCATGTTCGCCACCGGCGCCGGAGATCCTTCTCCGAATCCCCCAGTCGTCGCCCCTCCTAATCCAAACCCTAGATCTGGATTGCTCGCGTTCAATGTAATCGGAGGCGTCCCGAAACTGCTCAAACACAACCGATGCCATTAGGTTTTTAAATTAGACGAGTAATCCATTATTAGAGGTACAAAAGAAAACCCCTATCCTGCTCCTTCAACTTACCCCATCGGTATCGGCGGTGCTCCAGTCGAAGATGATGTTGATGGAGTTGGAGTTGGAGTCGGATTGACCGGAGATGCCGTCGTCGGCGGAGTCATACTCACTGGGGACGCCGTGGTCGGAGGAGTTATACTCACTGGAGACGCCGTGGTCGGAGGAGTTATACTTACTGGAGATGCCGTCGTTGGCGGAGTTACAGTCACCGGAGACGCCGCCGTCGCCGACGTTGCGAATACGCACGACCCAGAGCCTGCGCGTGAATCCGAAACCACATTCATTAGTTACAGCCGATCGATAAGATTTTTTAGGTGTACGACGATGAGTTAGTATGTGAGGGGCGTACTTGGATTGGCGGTGGTTAAGGCGGCGGCGCCGCCGAAGTCGCAGCTAGTGGGGACAGGATTGCGCTGGTAGTAGCTATTGAAGGCGTAGGAGGCGTGGTTCTGAAGCGTGTTGGGGTTGTAGCAGGTAGCGCCTTGTTGAATGCTGGCGCAATCCGCTCCGCCAATCCCGCAAGCATAATCTAGCGCCGCTTGAATGCTCTTCTCCGACGCGCCGCTCTTAGTAACGCACCAGCTCTGACCCGGAGCGCTGGTGGTCGAAGGTGGTGCCATGGCCGGAGTTGTCGTCGCTGGTGGGTTGGTGGGGATAGGAGTGATGACAGGATTTGTCGGTGAGGTGGTGGTGGTGGGGGGAGGAAGTGTAACCGGAGTTAAAGCAGGAGTTGGGGTGACGGTGGCCGGAGTGGCTGACGGCACGGTGACGATAGCAGGGGTGGTGGTGGTGGTGGGGAAGTTGAGGGAGTCGCGCTGAGTTGCTACTAGCTTGCGAATCCAAGCGAGTCGCGCCGAGTTGTTAATCGGAGAGGTGAGCACCCCTGCATTCAATTCAAATTCTTTGTTGGTCAAATCCTTAATAAATATTGCTAGATAATTAAAGAAAAAATAAGATGTTTAAATTAAAGTCTAAACAAAGTAACTAAGCCATACCTGTAGAGCAGAGAATGAGAGAAGACAGCAAGAATGAGAAGAGAAACTTGGGAGCATCCATTGGTAAGAAACTGTTGGTGTTCAAAATAATCTATTATCATGAGATTTTGAGGGTTTATATTGTAGTGTTAGAGGGAAAAGGCAGAAGATAAAGGTTAGGGAAAAGGAGATAAAGTTAAAGGAGGGGGGAGGAATAGGTCACTATATAGATTAGATAAAAGAAAAGATGTTTCTTTCTCAAGAAGATTGAAATTTGAATATGTTATGGAAAAGGAAAAGAAAAAGAAAGATTGATTAATGTGATGATTATGATAGAAAAACAAGAAGGGTTATTTCTTTCACAAAAATGGTAGTGGTGTGAATTGGAGCAGAATCAAGGGAGGCAGAAGAAGATGCATGTGCATATGCATATGCAGATAGATAGGTGTATGAGAAGAAAAAGGAATTTGAATTTGATATACTTTAATGTATATGGCATTAGATTAAGATAGCATGTGGGAATGAATGGGGAGTGGCAGAGGTAAAAAGGTGGTGAGTGGGTGACTCCTTCTTCCCTTCGTTTAACATATTAAGAAAAGATAAAAAGTAACAGTAGTACGTCGACTGTCGGGTTTAGGTGTTGATTATTTCCTTTGACGATATTAGTGCATGAACGTATCCCTATATTAATAAAATGGAAACAAAATGTGATATGTTGCCTACGTTAATATTTGAGACTAAAATATCTCAGATTTAAGATCATTTTAATGTACAAATACCTAAATAGTTTGAATTGAAGGTCGGGAATTTTGGGGGTGAAAGAAAGTGCTGGGCAATTTGTGGGGTTGGAGAAAGAGAGGGATATAGAGATGTTAAATCATGGCAACGCTATAGGTCTATATTGGTCACGACAACATTATAGGTCTATGTTGATCTCGACTACTAGTAATCTGGTGTATAAGGATACACTAGTTTCAAAATTTTTTAAATTAAAACCAAGTTTAGTGAAGAACTAAATCTGAGTGGTGGATATTTCAAATTAAGAGTGAATGTTTAGATAGGAATCCTTCAATCAATAATGAATGCTGGACTAATGGACTTATATCTTAGCAAGAGGTGCAGAAGTTGGTGGGGGAAAGGTTAACTCGTATTATCAAAAATCTTATGATTTAATTTCAATTTTCTTTTAGTTAGTATTCAGATACTGAAATATGCAGTGTTAGCCCGCAAAATAAAGATAGAGAGAGACTGAACAAACAGGTACTCCCTCCGTCCTAATAAGCATGACACAAAACTTTTGGACATAGTTATTAAGAATAGTATATAAAGTAGTGTAAGAGTGATAAAAGTGGTAGGGTCCACACATTTTTAAAGGGATAACTTTTACTATTTTAGGAATGTGTCAAGTTTAGTGGGACGTCCAAATAAGGGAATTGTGCCAAGTTTAGTGAGACGGAGGGAGTAATAGAGAATGACACAGAGGTTTGGTTTACGTGGTTCGGAGATGAAAACTCTACGTCCATGGTTCTCGAAGTGACTCGAGGCTTTCGAACTAAATGGACGTGTCTTATAGTGATCAACCTTGAAAGGTTAGAAATATAATAGTTTCGGATCATCTTCTAGTTATAACACTCCAACTAATGCTAGATCTATTCTCCGGTTACATATACTATCACTAAGAACACAATGAATGGTTTACCGTACAACTTGAGTCTTCTAAGAATAAGGAAGTTGAGAGTGATAGAATTCTTCGAAAGATTTGAGCTTGCGAGCGTAAGAGAGTTTGGTAACCGATGTCTTGAAATGACGAAGTGTTGAAGATGTCTTTCAAAATACTAGTCGTTGGAGAGAGAGCTTGTTGAGTTTGAATAATTCTTCCTGCTCTGAGATCTTTTTCAAAAATGGAAACTCCTATTTTAGTGGTTGATCAACTCTGGGTCTACTTGTATGATGTAGCTTTTAGACATTAGATACTTCACAGACTACGGGGATTTTGATACTTCAAACTTAGGAGGGTGTATTGGTTGTGGAGTTTGCAGGATTTTTTTACTTTTAAAGTGTAAGGCTATTCAATTCAAATTTTTAAAAGTCTTTAAAAATCTTGATGTATTCAATACGGATTTTATAAAGTCTTTTAAAATCTTTAGGTATTCAACAATCTATGGGTTTTAATAGTCTATGGATTTTGATGGATACTCTTTCAAAAATATAAATAGATTGTACTCTACAAAATCTCTTAAAATCACCAGAGATTTCAACAGATTCTCCCAAAGAATTCTATAAACCCGACTAGAGATGACAATTTAGCTCGGCCTGACCCAAACCCACCCAAGCCCTACCTGATAATGTCATGGTCCGAGCTTGGGCCAAAATCTTAAGCCCGATGGATGAGTTTGGACCAATTTTCAGGCGCGACATACCCAGGTACGCCCAAGTCCGACCTGATATTTATATAATTAATCTATAAATTAAAAACTAAAATAGTATAAATATTATTATTGTAATTAATATATAATAAATATAAATTAATATATATTAAAGAAAATATATAACTAAATAAATTTGGATTTAATATTTATTTGCAATTAAAAATATAAGTAAATGTTAAAATATATATAATGCAACAAAAAAATAATTATATATTTGTTATTGTATTAAAAAATTTAAAAATAATTAAAAAATCATGGGTTTGGCTCGAGTCCGCCTGATTTATATGAGTCTGGGCTTGAGCCTAATTTTCAGGCCTGATTGGGCCATGGGACGAGCTTGGGCCTGTACATATAACTACATGCCGGATCTGGGCATAGGGAAGCCCGGCCTAGTCTGGTCCATTGTCATCCCTAAACCCGAACATTTTTCTCCTATTTCAGGCCCATACTAGGTATGATAATTTTGCTCGATCCAACCCAAGTATGTCCAAGCCCAACGACAATGGACCTCCAAGCCCGACCCGATGATTTCATGATCAGATTTGGGCATATGTTTAGGTCCGGCATACCCAAGCCCGCCCAAGCCCGATCCAAATATTTAAATTATAAATTTAAAATAATAAAAACAATTATTATTATTAATATATAATAAAAATAAATTAATAAATAAATTAAATAAATTATATGAGTTAAATAATATAAATATAAATATAATTATTATTATTAATGTATAATAAATATAAATTAATAGACATAATAATGAATATTTAAATATATAAATATATTTTAAAATGAATTAATTATATATATTTTTAACATGTTAAAAATAAAAAATAAAAATATGGATGTATGCCCAAGCTCACCCAATCTACACGGGTTTGGACTTGACCTTGAATTACAAGCTCAGCTGGGCCATATGATGGGCTTGGTCCATCCACAAAACTGCATGTCGGGTTTGGACATAGGGAAGTCTGATCCAACTCGTCCTATCATCATTCTTAGCCCCGTAGTCTATGAAAATTTATGTAAATCAATAAAAAAAAATGTATTACACAATCCTATCAAATATATGAAAATTCATGCAAATCAATTAAAAAGTCTGTCAAACTCTACAAGGAGTCTATCGATTTTCTAAATCCACAGACTTTTTAAAGTTCACAAAATTCCAACGGAATCCCAATTGAATACACCCCCTTTAGTATTTCTTCATTCATCAGTGTTGTGTCAGTGGGTTGAGCTTCAATGGTGGTTTGAATTATGAAGTTCCATTCTGACTTTGCTAACTTCAGTTTTGGTCATGTTCTTCATATCACAATTCTTCAATCTCACTGAACCTCCACTATTGAACTTAACAATACGTGAGTACTGAAAAACAATACTTAGATCACAATTCAATTTTGGAATTAAAACATCCTTTCGGGGGGATTTTGGAATTTAAATCAAAACTTTTGTAAATATTTCTCAACAGTCTATCGGCTTATTCATTTCTTAAATCATGTTTAATATTTTCGAGCTAAAAATTTACCATCATAATTTTAAACTTTCAATTTTCGAATTAGTTCATCTATTATATATATATATATATATAATTGTTTTATAATTTTATATTTCTAAAAATAAATATACATACATAACAACTAATATAAATTTATATATATAATTATAGATAAAATTCTAAAAATAAATAATAATAATACATGTCTTATAGATAAAATATGCTAACAATATAGTGCATTTTGGTGCACTTTTTTTTCACTTTTTAATTTTTAAATATTTTTGACACGTATATTGAATAAATTAAGTATTTTCAATTTTTAGTCAGAACTTTATTGGATGAAAATTCAAAATAACTCTTATATCCAAATACAACACAAGAAAGACAATTTGTTGGATGAATATCACGACACAAATCACATATTGTCATATTATATATTGAAGAGGTGATTGGTATAGTGGAATGGAATAATGAGGGAATAAAATGGTGTGTGGAATGAAATGTAGGTAGGAATAGAATGACAAAATATATTTGATTCATATGCTTGGTATGTGCAAGGAATACGGATAGAATGGAATCGTAAAAAAAATTTCATATTTTTATTACAATAATATTTATATTAAAATTTACTTTTTATTTTTTACGGATTTAATTTTAAATATAAAAACTAATTTTTTTCTAAAAAACACTTACTTTATGCACACAAGCATATGACGTATGTAAGCATATATAACACAATTTCACACTCACATACAATATATACACATATGCACACTACGACACTTATGTCATGTTGGGAAATATTTATAAGTGTTTTGATTCAGATTCCAATACCTCCCCTGAAAGATGTTATAAAACCAGTACTGAATCTTAGTGTTTTGTCTAAGAACTCATATGTTAGGGAGTTCTATTTTCAGGTACACTGAAGGACGTTTGCACTGAAGATTCAAGGTATTCCAATACTGAAGGACCTCTCTACTGAAGTCTCCACTGAAGTATTGAAGTTGAAGTTAGAAGCCAGAAGTCTTCTTGTCACTGAAGTATCACGTCTTAAGTCTGCACTGAAGTTCAGTTACTGGAGTTCACACTGAGTTTCAGCCTACTTCATGGACTTTCCTTTTATGGCAAAGATCTCAGTAGGTGAACACAATCTTGTTGCAGACACCAAAAATGGCAAAAAGGACGAAGACTCCAACGGGAAGAATTCAAATGAAGCTCTATCTCACAACGGTCAAATTCTATGAGAGCTCTATAAATACCCCGCTGCTTCAACACTTCAAGACACCGGTTACCCATTATTCACAACTTGCTATTGCTGCATTCAACTCACAAGCTCTCAAGCTTTCAGTTAGAACACCTAGCTTTCAGTCTCTACATTCTAGTGTTCTTAAGCGAAAATATTTTGTAACCGAAGAGTGATCTGACTTATTTAGTCTACTTCAAGATCACTGTACGATCATATCCATTAAGTTGGAAACCCTCGACTAACATCGAGTACTCGTGGACGTAGGAGTTTTTATCTCCGAACCACGCAAACCAAATCCCTGTCTCTCTGTCTCATTTAATTTCAGTATTCCATATTCTTTGTTTAACATCAACTGAATATTGATTAAGTGAAAAGAGAAACATTGCATTAAGTTTTCTGAAGCAAACGAGTAAGATTTAAAGCCACCACATTCCGCACACTTAAGATATTAGTCCATCAGTCAAACACTCAGTGTAGACTGAAGGATTCCTATCTCTAAGTCATCTCTCTCACTGAAGTACCTCCCTTCAGTTCAGGAGCACAAAAGTTTTAACTTAAAAATTGACTGGTGTATTCCCCCCCCCCATACACTCAGTTCACTCGTTTCGGGACCAACATATCAAATACGCCCATATCAGTCATTCACTCATCATCATCGTCCTTCATTGGACCACTAATACACACAATAGCATTTTTTCAACATTTTTTGTATGTTTTTTATGAGTGTGTATGTTACAGTGTTTGTAATAGAGTATGCGTGTCCACCATATAATAGTAGGACTATAGGAGAATTTACGTAATTTATGCATTTACTTTTATGTTGCAAAAAATCGATTAAAAATAAATATAAATAAGAAAAAGTGAAGAAATAGAGATAATGAAAATTAAAAATTAAAAGTTAAAGTTATTAATGAATAAATTTGTCAAATTGATAATATAATATATATTTATATATATAATATTATCAAAATAATAAAAATATGAGAGATTAGAGTGACTAATATCATAGTTTAGGGGATGAATGATTATTCATTTATGGAGTTGAATGGTAATTCCAAATGGATGATGATTTTTAATTATATGTCTAAACAAGCATATGAATGGAATGGAAGTAAGAATTACCATTCCATTAACCTCTATCCCCATGTACCAATCACCTCCTCCATGTTTTATATCCTAATCAATAAATTATGATTATAAAATAAAATTACTAGTAAATTAAATTAAATATTTAACGCGTGAGTAGGGTAGTTGTTGATTATTTTCGCCTATCAGGATAAGATTACAAAGTGATACCATGAAGACGGCACTCATTAATACAAGTAGACAAATTTCATGCAAATAAATAAATAGTGTTGATTGCGTCAGTTTTAATTTGGTGAATGACTTTCAAGTTAGATTTAGATTATGTGGTTTGATACAACTACCAAATATTCTGTTGCTTACACTATCGGCCCGATTAAATGCAGTCCATGTAGAGAAGGGCATGCGAATGATTTGACATATTATATAAATAAATAATAATTTTTTAATAAAAATTTACAAATTCAGTATATTCACTTTAAATGACGAGATGATTATTAGGGCAAATTGAATGTTATTTATCAAAAATATATTTTCTATAGAACATTCGTCGTGTAGATCGATTAGTAAAACATATTCCTTCATGAAAATTCTCTATATGCAGGTTGAGATAATGCTTAGATTTATCTACGTCTTTCGGTTCAAAATCTTTGTCATTATGTATGAATTTAACATTTATAAATGCTTGTGTTTTTCAATAATACAAAAAACTCACACAAACAAAATTATTGATAAATACATGAATATACATTTTATTATTATTATTATTATCATGCATCTTATTTTGGAAGAATTCACTTAGTTGATTTGTTCAATAATATATGTTTCTGGTGACCTTTGAAAGATTATAAACAAGACGTATATTAATTGGACATTTATATTCATGATTACTATCATAAATATTTAATAACAAAACATTTCTATTTCAACAGGTATGTAAATAATTTAGGATTTATGCTAAAATATTTGAGCTAACACAACTTTATTCATTAATCTCATTTATCTTTAATTTTCTATTGTAAATTTATCCATATATGTCCTAAAGGGACCACATTCTTAGGTGGATGTACTACTAAAAACTTTCTTCTGTTTAGCAAGTTAACTTTGTCCCAATTGCAATTTTCACATTATTTAGTGTTTCTAACAACGTTCTATCAATTTTAACTTTTGGATCTAAATAATCGATTCGCAAGGCATAATTTGTTGTCGATAAATATGATATATTTATTGTACTCTGCTCATACTAACAAATTTCAATTTAATTTCAATATAAATTTTAACCAAATTAATTTCATTTCTCATATTTTTTGGATCTAACTGTTCTGTAATCACATTATTATATTTATTCAGTGCAGTGCAAATATACTATGATAATTGTGTTCGTGACGATCCTCTTCAAAATATTTTTGAGTGAAGTGATTTATTAAATTTGTAGTTTGCGGATTATTATTTTTAGCACACATACATATCTCACACGTGTAGCATTATGCTTCTGACATAAGAGAAGTTGATCTTATTCATGGATTTTTTTTAATGGTGTATTTATGACTATTTTAAAATATTTAAGCACTCATTCGATAGTCAGAAATATATTAAAATTATGGTTCATATTGATTAGTGCGTGAATTTTAATAAATTAAATTCAATAAGATTTTCATAACATTCTTTTATCATATTATATCTCCCTCTAATGGCGGAAATATTGTTTTAGTTGGATTATGAAATATACGTACCATTTTGATCCTCAATTATTGACTCTAGATAATTTATTTCGGCATAGTATAAACTTATTTTTCTAGAGTTCGTTCGATACATTTTGGTGGTGATAAAATAAATAGAAGCCGAAAAATGATTTATTTATCATCACTCGCTAATTATATATGGGTGACTCAAACACTCATGCATTTATATTTTGAGAATAGTTTATGTTATTAAAAATAGGGAAGAATAGCAAATTAGTCTCTTAGGCAGACACCCCTATGGCAGATAGATCCTTGTGGTAAGATTTTATTTAAATTCACCATCAACGTTTATAAAGTGCTGCAATTAAGGCATCGTAATTAATGTACAACTAACATCGTCATATTAACATGAAATGAAATATGCATAAATGATAGAATAATCAACGCTTAAATATTATTTTTAATTGCTTATATAATTATAATGCACATTATTAATTTAATAATAAAATAAGAGAAAATAAAATATCAATATTAAATATGTGTATATGAGAAAAATACAGATAGAATATTTGAAAATAGTTTATATTAATAAAATTCATATCTAATCACCTCCATAATTGTATGGAATCATCATCCAACAAAATTTTAGAATTAATGGCTTATATTTAATTCTAGGTAAGCTAATATTACGAAATAACATTGAAAATTAGACATGAATGTATACATTACGCATTGAACGCTGCTTTTTTTTTTTAAGAAACATACACTCAAACCCATGATCTATTGATTTGGGTATTAACGTTATTACTATTACACTAAAACACACGCTCATTGAAGACTGTTTTTGTTGTAACTGGTACTCTCTTACCAAGTTCTTTTCACTAGGTTTTCTTGGTAAATGTTTTTAATGATGCAACAAATAATGCATGTATGTATTTGTATGACATATACTCTTTACTTCTATTGTTTTTCTCTCATAGGATTCTCAACGAGGTATTTATATAATGCGATAATATCTAAGTGAGTGTTATAAATAATATTATTATATAAATATTACTATTACAATATGTTGGATTATAAATTAATCCACAACAAATAAATATAAAAAGAGTATGAAGGCTCCAAGAGATTTGGAGTTCATACCTTGAACGTAACAATCGAACGTAGTTGCGAATAGCTTGGCCTTAATCTCGTCGGCAAAGCCTACCAAACAAGACCGGAGAATGGTCGGAGTTCTTCGGGGAGAGACTCTGACGCTCAGCGCGTTGTAGACTTGAGAGTAATGCAAGTATGCGTGTAATAATATAAGTGAGTGTTTAGAATGAAGCTCACCTTGGCAATGAAAATGGATGGGGTATATATAGTATAAGATGTAAGGGTAAATAAGTAATGTTACCTAGATAACAACCTTTGATACCATACAAGTTGAATCCTCTCCAATAGTGTAGAGCCACGCTAGCAGTGGTCCAGGAAGGTTGGTAGGATAACTGCAACGTGGCAGTTAGTTATCCTCACGCATGTCAGTAAACCTCTGACTTGTGTCAGGCTATTGATCACGCATCTCGCACTCGATCAGAGGTCAGAGCTTAAGCAGAGCTAAGACAAATCCTCTTGGGACCAAACCCATTATTATAAATAGCCTAATAAGAGCCAGATAAAGTTCTGACGTGCAGAGCATATCGCATCTGCACTTAAGTCCTCTTATACCATAAGAGGCCTGTTGTGCCAAATCTCACAAGAGTTATTTAACAAATGTTTGCGTGTGACACTTATTAATAATAAAATAGCTTATATTATAAGCTATGCTGATATTTATTCATATCAGTTTCTCCTATCAAAAAGTCTCAGAAAATGCTTGCAATACTTATGAGGCATTAGTCTTTCCAGAATTAAAAACATATTCCTTTCTGCAGAGCATACACAGGGTCTGACTTTTTTCGCCCTTTCTTAACCCTCAGAGGGGTAACATAGTAATTTTGCATACCAGTTATAAAAAGTAATGCGACATTAATTACTTGTCCTATCAAACGTTAGTGCCCCTTCACTTTTACTATTTCTGCACTGTTTCAAAGACACTTTCACTAACATTCCTCGAGACGGTCAACCGCCATTTTAACCTAACCATTAGATCAAAAACCACCTTTAATCCTGAGCATACACGTTACCAGAGGTAACGTTTCGACTTCCAATTTTTCCCTTATAAATGTATTCCTCCACTCTACTTAAGGATTTCTTTTACAATCGTCGAATCTGTATTCCTCCATTTCCATTTCTCTTCAAGAAAATTCTCTACAAGCTTCCGAACCTCTCTTCCTACCTATAATCGACATCGGTGCTTTCCTTTCGCCCTATTTCACTCCTCATGCCTCTCACTCCATGTTGACAGGTATCACTCACGAAACCTTCAAATCTCATTTTTTCTTCTTCGCGATGCCTGCTCCTGGTCTTGATCACTTTCCTCGCTTCACGACGACAGAAAACACCCTTCGTTCTCTTAACCGCCTCCTTGTCCATACCAATGGTTACCGGGTTCATTTACCCAATAGGGATGAACACCCTAATACTGTAAAAGCTCATTCTGCCATTATTTGATGCAGACAATTCGAGGCTGGGCTCCAATTGCCCATTTCTAACTTTTCTGTGATCTATTTACTTGCTATGGGGTACCCTTTAACCAATTAAATCTCATGTCAATCAGGAAAGCTACTTTCTTTCATATTTTCTTTTCTATGTATGGTTTCAAAAATACTGCAGAACTGTTTTTCCTTCTACATCGAGTAAATAAAACTGCCACAAATTTTGAGATATATGGCAAATACCGGAGTATAGATAAGTTATGGTATTCTGAATACTATGCCGTGACTCCTCTCTCATCCGAAGGATGGGGTTTTCCCCAATTCCCTCTAATCTTTAACCTTAATATTGTACTCATTAGATCTTGAGGCTCTGGTCTCCCTAGCACTATAGCCGCTGAACTAGAACATATTATCCATACCTCTTATCGTCATTTTCTCATTACACCATTCACTGAGGATATGGATGTTCTATCATTTTTTGACATTTTCTCAAGTCACCCTTGGAGACCCTCTATAGGTATATATTCTTCATTTTATAATTTTACTCTCCTTTTCTCCTCTTATGGTTTCTTCCTTTACTAATTAATTTATTTTCCTTGCTTACTTGTGTGGCTATGTCTTGGGCCGATAAACTAAATGACCTAACAACTGCCGAAACGGCTCAGTTTCTCTCAGATCACCGTGCAAGGAAAATGGGAGCCATCACCTCTGGAGTTGGCGCTTCTGGCACAACCCATATTCCCTCCGATTCCCAAACCATCCCTACTATTGGAATTCCAATTATGGGGGCTCCTAAAGCCTCTGCTATTGTTGCCACCTTTGACAACTCTCGCTCTAATCCAACATCAACTGTTATCGCCTCTGGCAATGTTCAAAGTTATGCCACTCCCTTTTCCGGTATGTTTCCAGGGGAAGGTTCATTGGCTTCCCTTCCTCGCTTTCATCTTTAGCGCTTCCTTGTCAATCAAAAATTTTAATTTTTTGATCTCCCTTTGTCTCTTTATCTCAAAAACTATTTATGTTGCTTGCAACATAACTTCGAGAGGTCTCTAATATACCTCCCCCACCCCCTTTGCTGCCTGGGAAAACCCTCGAGGTAATTTCCCAAGCTGGAGTCTCCACCGGACGCCGCTCAAGGAATGAAACTCCAAGCTCTGATGAGCCCTTAGCCAAAAAGGTGAGGCGAATACACAGGGAGCCAGCCTCAGAGCCCGACGGCCCTATCTTTGCTGCTTTGCCACAGTCCACTCCTTCTGGCGCCCAACCTATTATAGCCGTGGTCCTCCAGGACCCGACAGAGCTTGAAAAAGCTCGGGTGGCTCATGAAACCAAAGTTTTGAATGTGTCGTACCCACTTGCGGCCAAAGCTGATGTTCCCAACAGGAGGCCGTCATCCTCCTTCAGCGGGTCCTGCCTTAAAATTCATGGGATTGAGGTTGCTAACTTCCTCAATAGCTGCCCCCGTGAGAGTGACTAGGTGCACACCCTAGAGCTTTCGAGCTCTGATTTGGATGTACGTGCAGCGCGTCATGAGCTCTCTGTGAGTACCTCTTTTTTAATACCCATTGCTATAACCTCTCTTCCAGCTATTTTACATAACTCACTACTTTGTTTACTTGACAGACCCGTGCCTATCGAGCCGCTCTGACTAGCAGAGCCATTCATTATGATAGAGCTCGCGCAGAGCTTGCTGAGGCTAGAATGGAAAAAGATCTATGGTGCGCTTAGATCAAGAGTTGTGATACTCTCCAGAGGAAACTTAACGAGCTAACAAAGCTTCATGAGAGCGCTGAGAGGGAGCACGATATTTTGATGGTTGATAAATAAAAAAATGGCTAAAAGAATGGCTCAAATGCAGAGTCCTCGGATGAGCGTATCCAGGCTCTCAAGACTCAAGTCGAAGAGCTCCAACAGAAGGCAACTCATGATCATTCAACATATCTTCAGAATTTAACTTCCACTGTGTCCGAGTCTATGGGCGCGGGCCGTGAATCCGGTAAGAAAACTAGAACGGAGCTTTGTCACTCCCAGATTCTAATGAGTCCGTACGGACAACACCTCTTCGACCACCTGGTGCAAGATCTGCCAGAGGCCTTCCTTCATTCTCACCAGTTTCGGATGAGAATGTTGAAGCCTTTGTCTGTGTGAATAGTTCGTCTAATTGATGAGACCTGCACCCAGCTGGGGGTACCAGACCGTGTTGAAGAGGTTAACTTGACCAAAGCCATGAATTGACTTTTAGTGGATCCGCCCACCTTGGAAATCAATCCCAACCATGGGGAAGATTTCCCCTGGTGGATGAGTAGCCTGAGCCAAGTTGCAAAAGAGTTCCTTAAGGTTGAGCATGCCTCTAATTTGTCTGAAACGGAGTGGGCTCTATAACTTACCTTGTGCAGGAAAGCAACCAGCGCAAGCTCGTTGAACTGACCTTGCTTATGAAAGTGGTAAGCATTATTTCTGCTTTCCTCCGTATCAACCCTTTCATTAGTTATATGTTAAATTTTCTTAACTACAGAACACTGGTGGAGCACCTAAAAATAACGAGCCAGAAAAAGATAAGCATAACCCAGAGCCCGAGAAAGATAAGCAGAGCGCAGAGACGCAGGAGAAAAACAAACAAGACTCAGAGCCGAAGGGCCCAAACTCAGAACCACAAGGATCAGGCCTCCAAGACTCAGCAACGAAAGTAATTAATGCTGAGGCTGATCAGTCCCATGAGAGTCATGCCCCTCCCTGATTTACTGTTCTTCGGCTCTGTATTTCCTAAACATGCTCTCAGAACAATTTCTAGTTTCATGTTCAAACACTTTTTAGTTTTCATATCCTTTATTTACTTATCTTTTGCTTTCCTGTAATGGTATAATCGAAGCTATGTTTTGCCTTACTCATGTTTTCGTTATGTCTTGTGATCTTACGATGCTCTTTTAATTCCAACTGTGCACAATTGCTATTTTCATGCTCGAACAGTGCTTTCACGCTTCCCCATATACTTTTTTATCAGCTTTTCAGAAAGTAAACTCCCTTTTTCGAGGCTATCTCTTTGGCTTCCCCATATATTTTCTGACAGCTTTTTCAGGAAGATAAAAGATTTTTTCCAGAATTGTCTTTTCACTCATCAATCTTTTATTGCTATTCTATTATTGTCATGCCACCTTTTGGATAGCCAAATTCAACAAATGATGATGATGATGATGCCCTCGCTTTGTGCTCCTTCCTATAAATACTCTCACTCCTTCCTTTATCAGTCATTTGTTATCTCCCCATACTAACAAACATTTCTCTTCCATTTCTCCTTTCATTTCTCCCAAAATGAGTATGAATTCTTCTGGCTAGAAAGGCTAAAAATGAAGAGGAGATGGAGAGGCAAAACTGTGAGATTTCATCTCTTCACCACCAAGTTGGTAACCTCAATGGGATACTAAGATCCTCTGAGTCCCTAGTCCAACTACAAAGGGAAAAGATAAAGGAGCCCGAGATTACAATTGACGGGGAAAGCGCCCTCCATCATGAAGCTTTGATGTCTGTCGCATTTCAATCTTTTCAACAAGGCGTGAAATCAGACAAAGAAACTATAAGCAACCGTACCGTGTTTTCTCCAGAGGTGAAAAGAAAGAATCTAGGCTCTGCCGTGATGCCATTCTACTCTCTCCTTCTGGCCAGCACCTTCTATGAAGACTTGTAGCAGATCTACCAGAGGCATATCTTCATTCGTGAGAATTTCATGACCGTATGACCGAGCCCTTGGCGACTTGAGTTGTTGAGGCCATCATTGAGAACTGTGAGCAACTTGGCCTTGCGGATAGATGGGGTGAGGTTGATGTGGAGAAAGTGCTCTCATGCATCCTTGACAACTTCCCAGGTCTAGAAATAAACCATGAGCATGGAAACAAGCACCTCTGGTTCCTTGAGGTGATAAAGCAAAGTACTCAAGAGTTTGTCAGCGCCAGACCCTCCTACGCCCATGACGACATACCGATAGGCCTTACCCATTTGCATGTTCTCCCCAAGGCTCCTGAGCAAGTTAATCGCTCGACTCGGCTTTTAAGCACGATACGATTCGAGCTAACCATACATTTCTGACCAAACTTGTTTATTATAATTATTATTTACTTATACCCCGCCTCTTCCCCCTTCTTCTTACAGAAGAAATATAAGGGCAAATGCAAAGCAGGTGCGTCGGGGTCTGGTGTCGATGATTGCGGATCTCAATCTTAACCCTATCTATTCCGTATGCGGGTCGGCTACGCATTATTCCAAACATTTATCTGCTACTCTTGCTTTCCAGACATTTTTTAATTTTCCTATTTAAGATACTCTTTACTTTTTTTCATGTAAGTTTTTATCATGCGCAGAGCTCGGCTCTGCTATTTTGTTTATGCGTGCATACTTTATCTATTTTCTATCCTACTTTATTTATTTAATCGCAGTATTTGCATGTGCATGCTGCAAAAAACGTATATATGTGTATGCACATATATCTATACTCAGCGACAATTAAGAGAGTAAGAACTTTCTTGATTAAAAGCTGACAATAATGCCTTTAGGACACATCAAGTGCTACAAAATATCACAAAATAAAGCAAAATCCAAAAGAGTTGCTTTAAACATAAAACGCTTAGAGGGTTGCCACGTTCCACGGTCTTGGCAATTTTTTTCCTTCTTGGTCTGTCAGCCGATAGGCGCCACCTTGGAGCACTTCTTTCATGATGAATGGACCTTCCCAATTAGGTTCCAATTTTCCTATGGGTATTAAAGGCAGAACCAAATCTCCCTTTTCGAACCTTCGTCCTTGCACCCTTTTGTTTTATATTCTTTGGATTTGTTTTTTGTAGACCTTGGTTTTAAGCCTGGCCCTTTCTTTTCTTTCTTCAATCAAGTCTAGTTCTTCTCTCAACCTCCCCTGATTCTCCAACTCTTGGTAGTTCAAAATTCTTGGAGAATTCATTCCTACTTCTGTTGGAACCATTGTCGTAGAAGCATAGACAAAATTGAAAAGTGCCTCTCCGTAGAGGTTTTATGACTAGTTCTGTAAGACCACAGAACCGAGTCTATTTTATCCACCCATTTACCTTTGGCTCCCTCAAGCCTAGCATTTATTCCCTCTAGGAGAGTTCTATTAGTTACTTCAACTTGACCGTTAGCTTGAGGATGAGCCACCAACACAAATCTTTGCTCGATTTTCATTTCTTTACACCAGCTCTGCATCATATTTCCTGTGAAATGGGTCCCGTTATCCGAGATCAACACGCGGGGAATACCAAATCTACAACATATTTTCTTCCATATAAATCTTTGAATTATTTTCTCGTCTATCTTTGCCACTACTTCTGCCTCTACCCACTTGGTGAAATAATCCATGGCTACGATGAGAAAAGCTATGCCACAAGAGGCAACTAGAAACTTTCCGACTATGTCGATTCCCCACTTATCAAACGGGTAGGGTGAAAACATGCTCCCTAGCTCTGCAGGGACATGGATCAACCTTGCATGTTTTTGACAACTCTCACACTTCCTCACTCTTTCTTTGCATCTTTCTCGATGGTAGGCCAAAAAAAACCAGCACTCAGTAGTTTACGAATTAAATCCTTGTACCCCATATGGCTTCCAGTGCAGCCATCATGAATTTCACAGAGGATATACTCTCCCTCCTGCTCTACTACACACTTTAGTAGCGGATGTGTAAAGGTCCTCTTGTAGAGGTAATCGTCGATCAAGCAAAAACGTGTTAAAGCTGCTTTGCCTGGCATTCCTGGTCTCTTTGCTCTCTACCCCGTTTGAAGATAGTTAACAATTGGGATTCTCCAATCCGAATCACTCAAAACAGGTGCCACTTCCATAACCAGTGTCCTCTGTTCTTCACACAGGAGAATGATCTCTCCATGCTAGAGATGATCCGTAGAGCTGGCTATACGAGCCAATTTATCAGCCTCTACATTCTCCTCCCTTGGGACCTGTCGACAAAATTCATTTTCAAATTTTCAATTTGCTTTCCATACCAAACCATATTTTCTTCTTTTCTTTCATAGGTTCTCATCACTTGTTGAGTGACCAGTTGAGAATCTGAATATGTGATTACCTCATGCCTTGAGAGTTCTTTCAAAATTCGTATAGCTCTAACCAGAGTCTCATAATCTACCTCATTATTGGTAATCTTGAAATTGAATCTAACTGCAAAATGCAGTTGTTCTTTCTCCGTGGTTATAATAAAAATGTCAACCCCTGCACCATCATTTGTTACCAATCCATCTACATACACCTCCCAAATCTCCTCTTCTTGAGGTCTTGTCATTTCCTGGATAAAATCAGCCAAAGTCTGATCTTTGATGGCAGCTTTGGTTTCAAACTCCATGTCGTACTCATTGAGCTCTACTGCCCATTTGACCATTCTCCGAGAGAGGTCTGGCATCCCAAGGATTTGCTTAAAGGGCAGGTTTGTTCTGACCACTTCTTTGTGAGACAAAAAGTAAGGCCTGAGCCTCCTTGCCGCCACCATGATGGCCAGAGTCGCCTTCTCAATATCTGAATACCTCAACTCAGGGCCTTGGATCATCTTACTTACATAATAGATAGGCCTTTGTTGCCCATCTTTTTCTCTCAACAGCACAACACTCACAGAGGCCTAACCCACTGCGAAGTATAAGAAAAGTTATTTCCCCGATTCTAGCTTTGTAAGCAGGGGCAAGCTTCCCAAATGTTCATTTAACGCTAGAAATGTTTTATGACATTCATCAGACCATTCAAATTTTGCACCTTTGCGCAAGACCTTGAAGAAGCTCTCTGTTGACCTAGCAATGAATCTGCTCAGGACTGCAATACTTCCATTGAGCCTTCGTATTTCCCTCATATTTCTGGGACGTGACATCTCCAGAACTGCTTGTACTTTCGCTTGGTTTACTTCGATTCCTCTAGGAGTGACCATATATACCAAAAATTTCCCAGACCTCACGCCAAATGCACATTTGGCTGGGTTCATTTTCAGTCCATATCTTCGTGCCATCGAGAAGACCTCTTCCAGATCTATTGCGTGGGTTTCTTCCTCAATACTCATAATCAGCATGTCATCGACATAAACTTGTATATTTCTACCAACTTGATTTTGAAAAACAGTGTCCATTATCCTCTGATGCGTAGCACCTGCATTCTTCAAAGCAAATGACATGCTAATGTATCCAAAAGTTCCAGTGCAGACCCCAAATACACACTTGGGCACATCTGCTGTCATCGACAAAAGTTGACAGCCTGAAGTAGAATCCACCAATTGGTCGATCTCGGGAAGAGGATAATGATCTTTAGGGCAAGACTTGTTCAAATCCCGGAAATCATTGCACATCCTCCACTTTCCGTTGCTTTTCTTGACCATCACAACATTAGATAGCCAAATGGGAAATTGCACATCTTGAATGTGCCCTACTTCTAGTAATTTTTTAACTTCCTCCCTTATAGCTTGGTCCTTTTCAACACCAAACTGGCGTAATTTTGTTTGATAGGTTTCACAATGGGATCCACATTCAAACAGTGCAAGGTTATGTCGGTGCTTACCCCCGTCAGATCTGAAGATTTGAAGGCGAAAACATCAGTATTCCTTCTAAGGCAACTTATTACTGCTTTAGCCTCCAAATCTTTCATTTGCGTACCCACGTGTCACAAAACCCGTAGTATGTGGGTAGAGCTCTACACTCATAAGCTCATCCATTGGAATAATTTGTTGGGAAGAGGCTTCCTCTGCATCACTTTCTTTCTTTTTTTCTTTTCTCTTCACGTCCTTCAGACCTCTAACATGTTTCCGGAGGTGGCAGAACCTTTCTTTTCGTCTCCCCCTCTTTCACATATTGCAAATAACCCTTTCTCGACATGTCCTGGCAGCCTACCACATGCCCCACCATGTCACCTACTGGAAATTTCATTTTCATGTAATAAGTTAAAACCACGGCTTGAAAAGCATCGAGTGTCGGTCGGCCTATGATAGTGTTATATGCAGAAGGAGTATCCACAACAAGAAAATTCACAGGCCTAGCCATTCTCACTCCATCCTCTCCTAGAGCAAGCATCAGCGTTACTGAGCCCAAGGGCATAACCATTTCTCCCACAAAGCCATGTAAAGTTGTGGCTACAGGTCTGAGATCTTTCTCCGCATGTAATTGCTTATAACAATTTAGAAACATGACATTAATTGCATTGCCAATGTCGACGAACACCCTTTTGGCATCATAATTCTCAATCCCCGCAGTGATGACCAATGCGTCATAATTCGGTCTGACTAAGGGTCTGGAATCCTCCGCCCCAAAGGAAACACTAGCACAAACCATTTCCTCCTGAATTTCCATCACCTCATCTCTCTCATCTAACCTTCCTCCTCTGACATAAGATTTTTGTGTTCTATTAGAATCACCTAACGTCGGACCGCCATAAATCATGTTAATGGTCCCCCTACGAGTTGTGTTTTAGTCAGGCAGAGGTGGTGGTTGCTTGGGATTTTCTCTTTGTTATCATCTCTTCTCCTCTTATAACCTCGGTCAGTCTTCTTTCTCACATATTCCAGGAGATGGCCCTCATTTATCAACTTTTCAATTGCTGCCTTAAGGTTGCGGCAATCATTGGTAGTGTGACCATAATCATTATGAAATTTACAAAACTTTTCAAATTCCGGGTGTCTCGGTGGGTCCTTTGATCTAGGAGGAAAGAAAACTCCTAGCTTCTTGACCACTATCTCAAGGAGATCTGTTGGTTCCCTTGTTAACGGGGTGTAAACTCTTTCAGCTCTGTCTAATCTTTCAAAGGGTCTATGAGAGTCAGAGTTAAACTTCCTCTTATCTTCCACCTTTCTCCTCTCATCAGGAGCCCTAGTCCTCTCTTCGGGTCTCCTATCTTTCTTAGGATTGACCTGCTCTGCTCTATGGAAGTTGCGTGTGTTTCGCCTAAAGTGTGTACTCTAGGTTCTCGCAAATTATTACGAG